>SJXQ01004868.1:278295-295964 GCA_006408695.1 Aepyceros melampus | reverse complement strand
GGGGCTTCTCTGATCTCTGCTTTCTGCTAGATGGGAATCTAGTTATCTCGATAAAAATTCAGTTAGGAAAAAGTGATGCACAAGTTGGCATTCTCGTCCTCATAAATGCCCCCCTCTGCACACGCACATGCACACACACACACAAACACACACTTCTTCAAATCAGGGGTGGACGCTCCCCAGACTCTTGGTGGTGGTAGTGGTTTAGTCGCTAAGTCGTGTCTGACTCTTGTGACGCTATGGACTCTAGCCCACCAGGCTCCTCTGTCCATGGGATTCTCCAGGCAAGAATACTGGAGTGGGTTGCCATTTCCTTCTCCAAGGAATCTTCTCTAGCCAGGAATCAAATCTGGGTCTCCTGCACTGCAGGCAGATTCTTTACTAAGTGAGCTACAAGGGAGCCCAAACTCTTACTCAGTCCTGAAGACCCAGGTGAAGCATCCTGGCCCCTCTCCATACCACCACCCCTCTTCAGATGGCGGGTCTGCTTCCTCCCTCCTCCTCCCTGACTGGAAACATTCTCTGCTTCTTCCCCTGCAAATTCATTAGTCATTCATTCACTAAAATAAGCAATCCATTTGAAAACATGAGGCAATGCGGGAGCAGCATTTGTGGTTCAGACTGTTATGGACCACCCAGAAATCAAAGCTCCCATGTGTAGTGGACACAGGTTTCTCCCCAACTGGACACTGAAGATATGGCTTCCTGAGGAGGGGAGGAGTCACAGAGGGTAGGCAGCTGGAACACAGGCCAAATGCTGCCGGATGCTACGGGCAGGGTCTATGAGATGATGAGCAGGGACTTCATTTCAGAAGGCAGTCCTGTGAGTGGGCAGAGACAGGGGGCTCCATAGAGGGACCCCAGAACACCCCAGGGGCAGGCAGACTCCAGTGCCAGCTGCTGTGTCTATGAGGAGATTAGCACAGGAAGAGAACATTCGGGTTTAGAAACTTGATCCTTCACCATGGATTGTCTGAGAAGCACCATGGACATCCAGAGGGGATGTGATTTGGGCCTCAAAGTGAAAAATGAACACTGATGGAAGCTGGTGCATCACATTTGGAGCTCTGATAAAGATCTGAAGTATGATGTAGCACCATAAGTTATATCAGAGTGAAGTGAGTGAAGTCGCTCAGTCGTGTCCGACTCTTTGTGACCCATGGACTGTAGCCTCTCAGGCTCCTCTGTCCATGGGATTTTCTAGGCAAGAGTACTGGAGTGGATTGCCATTTCCTTCTCCAGAGGATCTTCCCGACCCAGGAATCAAAGTTATATCAGAACACTGAATGAAAAAAGAATGACTGGGAAAGCATGTCCTCCAAAATGACTATAGCAATTTCTGAGAAGAAAAACCACAAGAATTCCATTCTTCTCTCCCTCTTCCAGACAGGGCCACTATTATTTTTCAAGAGAACATTAACTGAACTAGGAATTTTTCAAATAAACACTCAGTGAAGGAGAGAACCAGCAAAACTGATTTTTTTTCAGTCTTTTATAATTTCAAAAAATCCATTAAAAGATTTGGATGCTTGAGGTATTACATAAATTATCCTATTATTGTTGCAGTGAAAGGATTTCACACCCACCCATTTACTTTTGATTTGTAATTCCCTCCATGAAAATCTTTGTTTTTGAAAATATTTGTCATGCTGCAGATATAATTCACGTTAATCAAGGAGTGTATTTAAAAGGTAAGACTTTAAGTGCCTTATTAGGAGGGAAAAAACCTTGGCCTAATATAGCTACTTAACAATCTACTTCTTTTCACAGTGTATTCACCAGCCATCTTTTAAAATTAATTGTCCTTAGAAACTTATAATAAAATGGTAATTTCACTGCACAGCTAACAATTTGGATCTCTTCTACCAAATAGGCTATTTAGTACGTGACAAAGGGTGTGTGAACACTTGTTGATTTCTTGTTGCTGGCAGACCCTGCAACTTAAAGGAAAAGCCATCAGCATGGTGATCTGGAATAGCTCTCACAGAATGAAACACACACATCTAGACCCTGGGACAGCACAGAGTTGATCTTTGAGGTATTTTTCCACTTTCCCACCAAGTCCCTCCCCATCCTGTTCACATCCAGGTCCAGTGCCTCAGAAGGGTGCAGATGGACCCTCCAGCTGAAACCCCAGCCTCAGTCCCCAGGAGCCAAGAGCAGAGGATTGAGGGGGCATACATGAATAAAGATGGGTTGCAGACCAAACTTGGAAGGAGGAACAAGGAAAACAGAGCAGGAGTCCCAGAAGCAAAGAGAAATGGTCAGTTTCAAGGTGGTGGCTGTGTTGTGTTTCTAGGAAACAGAACCATGGACAGCACAGAGAAGATTCCCTAAGGGTGATGCCAGGCAGAAGAAGGTCAGCCATGAGGAGGCCAGGGGCTCCAAGACTCTGAGATTCCAGTGGGAACACAGGGACCAGGGACCATTCCTCTCTGCCACTCAGCATTCTGAGGCTGAAAGGACCTTGGATGCTGGAGTAGCATCAGGAAGGGAGGCAAGGAGAACTCCAGAAAGGGGTGATGTCAGCACTGCGCCCACTCCCAGCAGACCAGAGCACAGGATCAAAAAATGGAGTTGAGTTATAAAATATAAAGTTACAATTCTTGCCCACCTAAGACTATAGATTGAGATTCAGCCCACCACAAATAAACACATGCACATACAGCCTGTGTATATGCTGTACAAAGTATGCCAAGCGTCAGTTCCCACTTTTCATGCTTCATTATACAAGTCCAATGTGCTACATCTTTAAAGTAATTCCCACAGATTTCCAAATTCAAATTGCTTATAAAATGATTTGCACTAAAGGCAGAGGAGTATACGTATATGTCTATGTATACGGGAGAACAAGTGCTGATGGGGGCTGGAGAGGGAGACATGTCAGAGGAAGAAACTCTGAGCCCCTTAATTCAGAATTTTAATGCACTCCAAATGGTTCTCTCCATTTCTTCATTATGGCAGCCTAGTCAATCCTTGGTCACAAGATATTACTGGAACCAGAATAGTTTGATATGAACCAGTAGATTTTCCTAAGTCTCTTACACTCACCAAGGACAGATTTTTTTTTCCATGCAACTAACTACATTTTAGACCCAAATAAGTGACTTTCCAAATCAATCTAGGAGAGAGGTAACAAGCTGCTTTTCATACCTCTTACCTGTCAAAACACACATACAAAATGATCTCTTCCTCCACATGTATCATCAACACTGAGATATGCTTTCTGTTGTTGTTGTTCAGTCACTAAGTCCTGTCTGACTCTGTGACGCCACGGACGGTAGCACAACAGGCCTCCCTGTCCTTCACCATTTCCCAGAGTTTGCTCAAACTCGTGTCCATTGAGTCAGTGACATCATCCATCCATCTCATCCTCTGTCACCCCCTTCTCCTCCCATCCTCAATCTTTCTCAGCATCAGGGTCTTTTCCAATAATGAGTTGGCTGTTCACATCAGGTAGCTAAATTATTAGTGCTTCAGCATCAATCCTTCCAATGAATATTCAGGGTTGATTTCCTTTAGGATTGACTAGCTTGACCTCTGTGCTGTCCAAGGGACCCTCAAGAGTCCTATTCACACCAAATTTGAAAGCATCAATTCTCCAGTGCTCAGCCTTCTTTATGGTCCAACTCTCACATCTGTAGGTGACTGCTAGAGAAACCATAGCTCTGGCTATAGGAAACACATGGATCACAGCCTTGTGTAGCTCAATAAAGCTATGAGCCTTGCTGGACAGGACCACCCGAGATGGACGGGTCATGGTGCAGAGTTCTGACAGAACGTGGTCCCCTGGAGAAAGGAATGGTAAACCACTCGGTATTCTTGCTTTGAGAACCTTGTAAACAGTATAAAAAGGCAAAAAGACATGATGTGTCCTAAGTAGACACATCAAAATAAAAATTACAGTGGCAAAGCAGATTGAAAGCTTTGAAGACCTAACCTGTT
The DNA here is from genome assembly GCA_006408695.1 of Aepyceros melampus. Taxonomy (NCBI): domain Eukaryota; kingdom Metazoa; phylum Chordata; class Mammalia; order Artiodactyla; family Bovidae; genus Aepyceros; species Aepyceros melampus. The sequence goes on along the minus strand of SJXQ01004868.1, from coordinate 292,019 downwards.
TTCCTCTGGGCTCTGAATTCATTATCTGAGAAGTGGTCTTGATCCAAGAGGCAAAACTATAGGATAAACAAAAACTTTGAGTAAAACCCCCAATTTTAAATGACGCTATCAACTCAAAACAGGCCTAATGAGAATCAGCAAGCCAACCTGATTCCTATTAGCAAAAATGCAAAAAGAAACAAAATCAATCAGTGCCCATGAGGTGAGAAACACAAGCAAATTGAAAAGGACCTCAAGTTTAGATAAAAGGCAATTAGGACCAAGAGACGTGGCTAAATGAACACAGTGCACCTACAGCCTATCAGCCGATTTCTGAAAACTTCAAAGCAAAATTGGAAACAAAAACTGCATTTAAAATCGAAAATGGCAAAATCAGGGTGGGACAGGGCGTCTTCATGACATAACTATTCCTCACAGTGCTGGTCCCCAAACCATGTCTTTCATGCCCTGGATATTGCTGGTCAGACCCCAGAGCCAAAGTCTTCTCTGCTCTTCATCCCCCACATCCATTTCTGCTCTGACTTTGCCTGGAGAAACATCTTCTTTTCAAGCGTCTGGACTCCCAAAGCCAGACTTACCCAAGACAGAGCAGGTTCCACCATGAGCTGAGATGTGGAAATCCAGGGGCCATCTCCACAGCTGCCACCATGCACATGCACGCATACACACTCCATACACATGGTACACATACACACAACACACACACACACTATACACACACACTACACATATACACTACAGATATGCACATAATCCACATGCATATACTCCACACACATAATACATACTTCACACACACATTACACACGTACTCCACAGATAAACACTGTACACACACACTCCACATACACACTCCACATATACACATAATCCACATACATATACTCCATACACACACTCCACACACATGAAACACACTTCACACACGTTACACACATACTCCATGCATACACACTGTACACACACTCTACATATATACACATAATCCACATACATATACTCCACACACACACTCCACACAGATAAAACATACTTCAAACACACGTTATACACATACTCCATGCATACACACTGTACACACACTCTACACATATACACTCCACATATACACATAATCCACATATATATACTCCACACACACACTCCACACACATAATACACATATACATACGTCACATACACGTTCACACACCACACATACACATGTCACCGTTCCATTCCATTCAGTTGCTCAGTCGTGTCTGACTCTTTGCGACCCCATGAATCACAGCACGCCAGGCCTCCCTGTCCATCACCAACTNTGGCCCCCGACATACCATTTCCTTTTTCTGTGCTGTCTATACTTCTACTCTGCCAGCAAATGGAATCCAGCCTCCTTCCCAGGATACCTTGCTTATGCTCAGTACCAAACAAGACAATGTAAAATGAACATGAGGCATCTCACATTTACAAAGTTTTCCTGTTGTCACACTATGCACTATTAGGAATATCTCACTGGTTATATTTTTCAATAGACTCCAGATTCCTTCCATATTCCTTGCCCCCTGTTCCCTTGTATTTCTCCTCCTTCGTGTTCCTATTCAATTTTAAAGACCCACTAAACTGTAAATTCTTAGGTCTTTTCCATCATTTGGATTTCCAAAAACTCACTAATATCTCTGTTAAACAATGTATCTTGATTCTGGAATTTCACCTTTCAGCATAAAATTACAGAAATCCAATCTTTTCATTCTATGTAGATAGACATATATATTATTATTGAGTTATAAACAAGCATTTATTAGATATAATTTTATTTAGAGAAAAATGAAACTTATTCAACTCAGAGCTTATCTTGAAACACCTCACATTGAAGCAACTAGAAGAGGTGCCTCTGCTTATCAGAAATATATGCAGGAGTAAGAGCCCAGATCTGCAGTCTGACTGTCTTAATTTGGATTTTCACTCCACTAGGCAACGAGTGATCCTAAGCAATCTACCTAAATTTTCTATACCTTCTTTTCTTTCACTGTTTATTGAGCGTTACAATGGAACCTACCCCTAGGTCATTCACACATAGGACCATTGTGAGAGTAAAACCTATAGACAAGAGTACCCATCGGTAAGCAACTACTTAAATGATATTCCATGAAAGTTACATAATACTATTCTGTTATTAAATGAATGACACATATTTTTATTTGCTGATTTAAAAAGGAGATGATTAAAATTAAAAAACTTAAAATTATATATATATATATATATATATATTTAAGTATGGGAAGAAACAACAGAATTTTGATTATCTACCTTAAGGAAACAGGGAGAGAGGCACTCACTTTTAATTGTGAGAGTAAAACCTAGAGACAGAGTACCCATCGGTAAGCAACTACTTAAATGATATTCCATGAAAGTTACATAATACTATTCTGTTATTAAATGAATGACACATATTTTTATTTGCTGATTTAAAAAGGAGATGATTAAAATTAAAAAACTTAAAATTATATATATATTTAAGTATGGGAAGAAACAACAGAATTTTGATTATCTACCTTAAGGAAACAGGGAGAGAGGCACTCACTTTTCATTTTCTACCTTTTCATTCAGTTTGAGATGCTTAACCACATAAAACAGTATTATGGCTAAGTGAACAAGAGATATATTGACAGTGAAATTATAGGCAACATTTATTTTATTTGCAGCTTAGTATACAATAAAAAATCCAATATGCATTCTAGTTATATATCATGAAAGGGAATAGATTATTAATAGCACAGATGCCAGTAACTGGCTATAAATTGAAAAATGCTTTTGTGAGTTTTTGACATTTATATGAATGAAATAAAACAAATGTGATCATATTGACAAAAATAAAAAAAATATGCACACAGACAATTAACAAGTTTTGCATGGTGCTTGGTATAGAATAAATGTTCTGTAGGTTTTAACCTTTTGGGGAGTTTGTGTTGTTGTTATTACTGCTGCTACTAAGGAGAGCAAGCATCCATTTTTTGAATATCGGTAGTTAAAACAAATACTGAACAAATGTGGGATAATGACCTCATTTAACATGATAATGATTGCAAAAAAGAAGTGAACTTTAAAATAGATATTTTTTAAAATACCAAGAGACTAATCTTCCAAACAAAAAGAAAGAGATTTTGTTACTACGTTGTAGGAACATCTTCTGTTCCCTACATTGATTAAAATACTAAGTCTGTGCTTTGAGGTCTTTAAGAAAAATTCTGTGACTTGAGACCGGGATAACAGTTCAGTTCAGTTGTTCAGTAGGGTCCGACTATTTGTGATGCCATGGACTACAGCATGCCAGTCATTCCTGTCCATCACCAACTCCTGGAGCTTGCTCAAACTCATTTCCATCGAATGAATGATGCTATCCAACCATCTCATCCTCTGTAATCCCCTTCTCTTGCCTTCAGTCTTTCCCAACTTCAGGGTCTTTTCCAATGAATCAGTTCTTCATATCAGGTGGCCAAAGTACCGAAGCTTCAGCTACAGCATCAGTCCTTCCAATGAATATTCAGGAATGATTTCTTTAAGATTGACTGGTTTGATCTCCTTGCAGTCCAAGGGACTCTCAAGAGTCTTCTCCAACACCACAGTTCAAAATAATCGATTCTTTGGCACTCAGCTTTCTTTATAGTCCAAATCTCATATCCATGCATGATTACTGCAGAAACCATAGCTTTGACTAGACGGACCTTTGTTGGCAAAGTAATGTCCCTGCTTTTTAAGTGGGTTGGTTGGTCATAGCTTTTCTTCCAAGGAACAAGCTCCTTTTAATTTCATGGCTGCAGTCACAACTGCAGTGCTTTTGGAGCCCAAGAAAATAAAGTCTGACACTGTTTCCATTGTTTCCCCATCTATTGGCCATGAAGTGATGGGACTGGATGCCATGATCTTTGTTTTTTGAATGTTGAGTTTTAAGCCTGCTTTTTCACTCTCCTCTTTCACTTTCATCAAGAGGATCTTTAGTTCTTCTTCAATTTCTGCATAAAATAAGGGTGGTGTCATCTGCATATCTGGGTTATTGATATTTCTCCTGACAACCTTGATTTCAGCTTGTACTTCATCGAGCCCAGCGTTTGTCATGATATCCTCTGCATATAAGTTAAATAAGCAGGATGACAATATACAGCCTTGACCTACTCCTTTTCCTATTTGGAACCAGTTTGTTGTTCCATGTCCAGTTCTAACTGATGCTTCTTGACCTGCATACATGTTTCTCAAGAGACAGGTAAGGGAGTCTGGTATTCCCATCTCTTTAAGAATTTTCCAGTTTATTGTGATCCACACAGTCAAAGGCTTTAGCATAGTCAATGCAGCAAAAAATAGATATTTTTCTGGAACTCTCTTGCTTTTTCTATGATCCAACAAATACTGACAATTTGATCTCTGGTTCCTCTGCCATTTCTAAATCCATCTTGAACATCTGGAAATTCTCAGTTCATGTGCTGTTGAAGCCTGGCTTGGAGAATTTTGAATATTACTTTGCTAGAGTGTGAAATCTGTGCAATTGTGTTTCAACATTCTTTCAAATTGCCTTTCTTTGGGATTGGAATAAAAACTGACCTTTTCCAGTCCTCTGGCCACTGCTGAGTTTTTCAAATTCGCTGGCATATTGAGTGCAGCATTCTCATAGCATCACTTTATTATGATTTGAAATAGCTCAGCTGGAATTCCATCAACTCCACTAGCTTTGTTCGTAGGGATGCTTCCTAAAGCCCACTTGACTTCACATTCCAGGATGTCTGGCTCTAGGTGAGTGATCATACCATAGTGGTTATCTGGGTCATGAAGATCTTTTTTGTACAGTTCTTCTGTGTATTCTTGCCACCTCTTCTTAATATCTTCTGCTTATGTTAGGTTCATACCATTTCTGTCCTTTATTGTGCACATCTTTGCTTGAAATGTTCCCTTGGCATCTCTGATTTTCTTGAAGAGATCTCTAGTCTTTCCCATTCTATTGTTTTCCTGTATTTCTTTGCATTGATCACTGAAGAAGGCTTTCTGATTCTCCTTGCTATTCTTTGGGACTCTTCATTCAAATGGTTATATCTTTCCTTTTCTCCTCTGCCTTTCATGTCTTTTCTAGCTATTTGTAAGACCTTCTCAGATAATCATTTTGACTTTTGCATTTCTTTTTCGTGGGAATGGTTCAACACTGCCTCCTGTACAATGTCAGGAACCTCCGTCCATAGTTCTTCAGGCACTCTAGCAGATCTAATCCCTTGAATCTATTTGTTACTTCCACTGTGTAATCATAAGGAATTTAATTTAGGTCATACCTCAATGACCTTGTGGTTTCCCCTTTCTTCAATTTAAGTCAGAATTTTGCAATAAATGAATAAAGGATAACAGGTTGTGAATATGATTTTTATTTCTCTTCCATTTATTTATCTGCCACTCAGTACAACAACATCTATAGGGACAACTCCCATGATTAAAATGATTTTTTTGCTTTGGTGCTCCATATGATTACTCAGGAAATCAGTGATCAACATTTGCAAAGCTGAGGTAGGAGTTTAAAGTGGACATTCTTTAGGGAGAAGAACTGGGGATTTGGCTTTCTTCCAGAATTAAGCTTTTAGGTAAGAAATGGATACTTTGTGCAGTTGCAGGTGTGTATACTAATAGAGTGGTTTGGGTTTTAATTCGTAATATTTCCTTGCAAAGGAATTACATATGTTGTTTACTCAACTTTTTTTTTTAAAGGGCCCTTAACATTTTTTTTTTAATCTCCTTTCTTTCCAGACTACAGTTTAAAAGGTTTTTAAAACATTTTCATTTTGAAGGGAATACAAAATAGGTACTATGCTTTTGGCAATTTTTTGTTTTCTATAAAATATTTCAACTAGAGATTCAAAAAACATGCTCACAACCTTACATATAGAATTCACTTTGAGTTTATAAATTTTGGGGGGGGTGGCTTATTGGCATCATTGATTCAATGGATATGAGTTGGCACCAACTCTGTGAGATAGTGAAAGACAGACATAATTGGCGTGCTGCAGTCCATGGTGGTTCAAAGAGTCAGTACAAATGAGAAAATGAACAACACTGTCAAGAACTGAGCTTTAAAATATGCAGCAGAAAAAAATATTTTGAGATATCTACAAATGGCTATTTCCTAAAGGAAATTATTTAGCTTACATTAACTCACATAGGTGCTAGATGGAAGAGTGATTGGGAAGATGTACCTCAGCCTGCCCAGCTGGAAGCTGGATTCAGTGTTGCCTTTTGAACTAAATAGTAATGTTAATACTTAATTGAATTCAGACCCTATGGCATCATGGTAAGAGTCAGAATGGAAATACTTCTGAAAAATATTCTTAGATATTTACTATAGGGTCATGCTTTTCACTCACCTCTATGTGTTCATCAAGTTTATAGAAATTTTTGCTACAAACATTCATCTGTGTTATTTTTTCATAGAAAATTTTGATACAGGGACAAATCAACTTGATCTCTTTGTTTGAGGATTGGACTGTTGGCAATTTATCGAATTTTATGATGAACTATGGAGTGAGGTTCGTGGCATTGTACAGGAGACAGAGATCAAGACCATCCCCATGAAAAAGAAATGCAAAAAAGCAAAATGGCTGTCTGGGGAGGCCTTACAAATAGCTGTCAAAAGAAGAGAGGTGAAAAGCAAAGGAGAAAAGGAAAGATATAAGCATCTGAATGCAGAGTTCCAGAGAATAGCAAGAAGAGATAAGACAGCCTTCTTCAGCAATCAATGCAAAGAAATCGAGGAAAACAATGGAATGGGAAAGACTAGAGATCTCTTCAAGAAAATCAGAGATACCAAGGGAACACTTCATGCAAAGATGGTTTCAATAAAGGACACAAATGGGAGGGACCTAACAGAAGCAGAAGATATTAAGAAGAGGTGGCAAAAATACACAGAAGAACTGTACAAAAAAAAATTCATGACCCAGATAATCACAATGGTGTGATTACACATCTAGAGCCAGATGTCCTGGAATTTGAAGTCAAGTGGGCCTTAGAAAGCATCACTATGAACAAAGCTAGTGGAGGTGATGGAATTCCAGTTGAGCTGTTTCAAATCCTGAAAGATGATGCTGTGAAAGTGCTGCACTCAATATGCCAGCAAATTTGGAAAACTCAGCAGTGGCCACGGAAGTCGAAAATATCANTACTGCGATTCATGGGGTCGCAAAGAGTGGACACGACTGAGCGACTGAACATGAACATGAACATGAACATAATGAAAATGACATCTTTTGGGGGGAGTTAGTTCTAAAAGGTCTTGTAGGTCTTCACAGATCCGTTCAACTTCAGCTTCTTCCCCATTACTGGTCAGGACATAGACTTCAATTACCGTGATATTGAATAGTTTGCCTTGGAAACAACAGAAATCTTTCTGTCATTTTTGAGATTGCATCCAAATACTGCATTTTGGACTCTTTGTTGACTATGATGGCGACTCTGTTTCTTCTAAGGTATTCTTGCCCACAGTAGGAGATATAATGGTCATCTGAGTTAAATTCATTCATTCCAATCCATTTTAGTTCGTTGATTCCTAAAATGTCGATGTTCACTTTTGCCATCTCCTTTTGGACCACTTCCACTTACCTTGATTCATGGACCTAACATTCCAGGTTCCTTTGCAATATTGCTCTTTACAGCATCAGACCTTTGCATCCATCACCAGTCACATCCACAGCTGAGGGTTGTTTTTCTTTGGCTCCATCTCTTCGTTCTTTTGGAGTTATTTCTCCACTGTTCTCCAGTAGCATATTGAGCACCTCCCGACCTGGGGAGTTCATCTTTCAGAGTCCTATCTTTTTGCCTTTTCATACTGTTCATGGGGTTCTTAAAGCAAGAATAATAAAGTTGTTTGTCATCACCTTCTCTAGTGGACCACATTTTGTCAGAACTCTCAACCAATAAACTGTGGAAAATTCTTCAAACATGGGAATACCAAACCATTTGATTTGTCTCTTGAGAAATCTGTATGCAGGTCAGTTAGCCACAGTTAGAACTGGACATGAACAACAGTCTGGTTCCAAATAGGAAAAGGAATATGTCAAGCCTGTATATTGTCACCCTGCTTATTTAACTTATATGTAGAGTACATCATGAGAAACACTGGGCTGGATGAAGCACAAGCTGGAATCAAGTTTGCTGGGAGAAATATCAATAACTTCAGAAATGCGATGATACCATCCTTATGGCAGAAATGAAGAAGAACTAAAGAGCCTCTTTATGAAAGTGAAAGAAGGGAGTGAAAATTTTGGCTTAAAGCTCAATATTCAGAAACTAAGATCATAGCATCTAGTCCCATCACTTCATAGCAAATACATGGGGAAACAGTGGCAGACTTTATTTTTGACAGAGTCCAACATCACTGCAGATGGTGACTGTAGCCTGGAAATTAAAAGCAGGAAAGTTATGACCAGCCTAGACAGCATATTAAAAAGCAGAGACATTACTTTGCCCTCAAAGATCCATCTACTCAAAGCTATGGTTTTCCAGTAGTCATGTGTAAATGTGAGAGTTGGGCTATGAAGAAAGCTGAGCACCAAAGAATTGATGCTTTTGAACTGTGGTGTTGGAGAAGACTCTTGAGAGTCCCTTGAACTGCACTGAGGTTGAACCACTCCATCCTAAAGGAAATCAGTACTGAATATTCATTGGAAGGACTGATGCTGAAGCTGAAACTCCAATATTTGGCCACCTGATGCTAAGAGCTGACTCATGGGAAAAGACCCTGATGCTGGGAAAGATTGAGGGTGGGAGGAGAAGGGGATGACAGAGGATGAGATGGTTGGATGGCATCACTGACTCAATGGACATGAGTTTGAGTGAACTCATGGAAATGATGGACCAGGAAGCCTGGTGTGCTGCAGTCCATGGGGCTGAAAAGAGTCGGACATGACTGAGTACTGAACTGAACTGAAAAATCAAAAGGAAATCAAATCTACAGCACCTTCTCTAGCATTTACTTTCTATGTGGGGAGTTGGGAAAATTTGGCTGACACAATTAATTTTACCTTTTTTCCATGTTTATACAATTGAGTTCCTACTCCATATGCAGTTATTTATCTTTCCTTTTGTTTAACATAATAACATTCAATATCTTCCCTAGTAGCTCAGCTGGTATAAAATCCAGCTATAATTCAGGAAACCTGGGTTCAACCCCTGGGTTGGGAATATCTCATGGAGAAGGGAACAGCTCCCATTCCAGTATTATGGCCTGGAGATGTCCATGGACTTTATAGTCCTTTGGTAGCAAAGAGTCAGGCACGACTGAGTGACTTTCACTTCCATTATAAATATAGATAGGTAGATAGATAGACAGATAGATGGAGACACAGACGCAGATGGATATATGTTTTAAAACATTAGTCTCCATTTTAGCATACCATTCCCCTGGATACATTTACAATAGTATTTTAACTGTATAAATATTGTTTTGAATTATTTCTCCATTATAAATAATGTGGTAGTGTTTAGTTTTGTAAATAAATATCTGAGTGCCTCTCCAGTTATTTTAAGTTATTTCCTAATATTAGAATTGCCAGGTCAAGATATGTGACTATTATAAAACATTTCAATGAATATTACCAAAAATTGCCATTTAAAGATTTAATTTTTATTCCACCAGCAACATAATGTATGTGTTATTTCATGAACTTTCATATTTTGTCACATTTTTATGTAACTCTTTTATTAGAATATAATTGCTTTACAATGCTCTATTAGTTTCAATTGTACAACCCCATGAATCAGCCATATGGATACCTCCCCCTCCCTCTTGAGCCTCCTTTCCACCCTCCTGTTCCCCAACCATCTAGGTTATTCACAGGGCAGGGAGCTGAGCTCCCTGTGCTATACAATAGCTTCCTGCTAGCTCTTTTACATATGGCAGGGGACACATGTCAGTGTTACCCTCTCCATTTGTCCCCCTCTCCTTCCCCCTCTATGCCCACAAGTCCTCCATTCTCTACATCTGTGCCTCTATTCCTGGCCTGCAAATAGGTTCATCAGTACCATTTATAAACAATGTTCGTTTTTCTCTTTCTGACTTACTCAGCAATCCCACTACTAGGAATACACCCTGAGAAAACCATAACTCAAAAAGACTCCTGTGCCCAATGTTCATTGCTCCACAGTTTACAATAACCAGGACATGGAAGCAACCTAGACATCCATCAACAGATGGATAAGGAAGATGTGGTACATATACAGAATGGTGTCAGCTTTTATTTTGTGAATTATCTGTTCACATCATGTGTCAATATTCTATCATAAATTAATTTTCAAATTTTCTTTTTACAGAATATTTTAGGAACCTTTAATCATTTACCTCTCATCTGTTAAAAATACAACCAGTTCCTTTAACATCTTACCCCTTTGCCTGATATAACCAATGTTGTGGTAAACACATAGCAAATACAAAACAAATCACATAAAATATTTGGAAAGTATTTTATTTCAAATGCCACTGTGTATGTGTTTAAAGGAGGAAGAGAACTAGAACATAACACCATACCCTTCATAATTCATTGTTTCATTTAATATCAGAGTTGGAAAGGTATTGTAATAGAGGTGTTTAGAGTAGAAGAGACCATTCTATGAACTATGCCCTTTAACTGTAAAAATGAGGCAATGTTTGTCCCCATTATTACACAGATGAAGGGACTTCTGCTTCATAATTTGCACTTTTTTTTTATTTCATAGTTTATATCTTAGGTTCCTTATATTTATCTGTCATTTTTTTATACATATTTTTTCATCCTTGTGAAATGTTGAGAAATTGTGAGGTTTATGTGTGTGTAGAATGAGTGAGATCTGAGTGGATTTTAAATTTATAAAAGGACATTAGAAAAAACTTCCTGTGCAACTAGAAAGATCTTCATATCAACAATATATCTTATAATCTATATAATAATTATATAATATATATTATAAGTATATCATAATATATTAAAATATATTTAATAATCAACTTAAATAGCTTTTTAATGGCTACCATAATTGTCCTATATATACCTAGAAAAATGCAGTCCTAAATTGGAACTTCATTATTAAATGATTTAAACAAAAGCTAAAAATCCCATGGACAGAGGAGGCTGTTGGGCTATAGTCCAAAGGGTTGCAAAGAGTCAGACATAACTAAGCGACCAAGCACACACATATAAAATTGAATTAAACTCTACCAAAACAGAACTCAGGCTTTTAACCTAATCATCAAGCTTATGTCCATTCAATAATCAAATTTTAAAAATGCACAGATATTTATCTATGATAAGAAAAGTTCTAAAAGAGGGCCTTTTAAAAAGATAATCACCATTTTTTAAATTTTTGTTTTATATGTATATATATATATGTATACAAACACACATAATTGTGTACCTTCTTCCTACTACACTGATATTTTGAGATTCTTTTCAGACTACCATTCTCTATAAGAGAAGGCATGATGTGAACTGATCAATGACACAGAATCACAACTCTACGTGGAGAAAGTACCTGAGAGGCCTGAATTACATGTGAAGTAATTGTCCTGGATCTATAGTAAATTTCACCTGCCTGGTTCAAAACACAGATCCAGGGCAGGAAACCAATCCCTTAGAAAAATTCTTTGGATAAAAATGCCTCTGCATTTAATTGGAAAAGCCTTGGTACTGATATTTTGAGATTCTTTTCAGACTACCATTCTCTATAAGAGAAGGCATGATGTGAACTGATCAATGACACAGAATCACAACTCTACGTGGAGAAAGTACCTGAGAGGCCTGAATTACATGTGAAGTAATTGTCCTGGATCTATAGTAAATTTCAGCTGCCTGGTTCAAAACACAGATCCAGGGCAGGAAACCAATCCCTTAGAAAAATTCTTTGGATAAAAATGCCTCTGCATTTAATTGGAAAAGCCTTGGTTTTGAAACCAATGTTCCAGAAAATGACAAATTAAATGCACAATTGCTCTGGATTGCTTGGAGGTATTTTCACAATTTCAGCAAAAGGGCTGAACAAGAAACATGTGCTTTAGAGAGAAAGCATCTGATATGTCTGTAATATCATGTGAATGCCATTGCAACTCCAGATGAAAACATAAAAAGTCTGAATTACATGGTAAAATTATGGAAAATAGATAATCTGAGAAATATAAAGGCAGAAGGCTAACATGAACCCAGTTTTTTACCCTATAATATATTCATATATGTTAAGATAGGAACTCTTCTTTGTGAATAATCGGGGATAGTCAAGCAGACAGAATTCCTCTGGATAACACCATCATTTTTCGTCAAAAGTTTTTTCAAGCTCTAAAGTTGTAATCAAGCATAACTGGGAGACAAGGTCTCCTGGTTCAGTTTTTAGTGTATCCTTCACTATACCAAGCACATTGCACCAATTAATGTAGTGGTGATTTGCTGATTTTCATAATGAGGTGATTTCATATCATGTTGACAGATAAGAAGAGTTGAATAGTTTGTGAACATCTACTTGCCATATACAAATTGTCAGATATTACTTTCTCTGTGAAGCTTTCCCTGTTTCTTAGTTTAATCTACTCCTTCGCTTTTTGCTCATTCCTCCTTTGCTCCTTATGCACATTAGTGTATAGTATTATAATTAAAATTTTGTATGTACTGTATCATTACTTACTGACACAATAGATGAAGGTAGAAACATTTCTTCTTTATTAAAATTATTATAGGCATGCCTCAGTTACTATGCTTCACTTTATTGTGCTTCTCAGATATTGCAAATTTTTTTTTAACAAATTTAAAGTTTATGGCAATCCTGCATCAATCAAGCCTATAGGCACCATTTTTCCAATAGCACTTGCTCACTTCATGTCTCTATGTTACATTTTGGTAATTCTTGCAATATTTCAATTTTTTTTCATTATTAATTGTTATGGTGATCTTGATCTGTATCTTTGATGATTGTTTTGGGGCACCACAAACCACACCCATATACAAATGGCAGACTTAATTGACAAATTTGTGTTTTCTGACTGCTCTACTGATCAGCCATTCCTCTGTCTCTGTCTTTCTCCCCAGGCATCTCTATTCCCTGAGACAGAATAGTACTGCAATTAGACCAATTAATAACTTTGCAGCAATCTCTAAATGTTCAAGTGAAAGGAAGAATCTCTGTCTCTCAATTTCAATCAAAGGGCAGACATAATTAAGCTTACTGAGTTATAGATGCAAAGAAACAGTTCTTGAAGGAAATGAAAAGTGCTCTTCCAGTGAACAAATGAATAATAAGAAAGCAAAAGAGCCTTATTGCTGATGTGGAGAAAGGGTTAATGACCTTGATAAAAGATCAATCCAGCCACAATATTCCCTTAAGCCAAAACCTAATCCAGAGCAAAGCCCTCAGTTCAGTTCAGTTCAGTCGCTCAGTCGTGTCCGACCCTTTACGACTCCATGAATCGCAGCAGGCCAGGCCTCCCTGTCCATCACCAACTCCCACAGTTCACTCAGACTCATGCCCATCGAGTCAGTGATGCCATCCAGCCATCTCATCCTCAGTCGTCACCTTCTCCTTCTGCCACCAATCCCTCCCAGCATCAGAGTCTTTTCCAATGAGTCAACTCTTCGCATGAGGTGGCCAAAGTACTGGAGCTTCAGCTTTAGCATCATTCCTTCCAAAGAAATCCCAGGGCTGATCTCCTTCAGAATGGACTGGTGGGATCTCCTTGCAGTTCAAGGGACTCTCAAGAGTCTTCTCCA
>SJXQ01004868.1:188200-277630 GCA_006408695.1 Aepyceros melampus | reverse complement strand
GTAGTTTGAGCATTCTTTGGCATTGCCTTTCTTTGGGATTTGAATAAATACTGACCTTTTCCAGTCAGTGGCCCCTGTTGAGTTTTCCAGATTTGCTGGCATATTGAGTGCAGCACTTTCACATCATCATCTTTCAGGATTTGAAATAGCTCCACTCGAATTCCATCACCTCCACTAGCTTTGTTCGTAGTGATGCTTTCTAAGGCCCACTTGACTTCACATTCCAGGATGTCTGGCTCTAGATGAGTGATCACACCATCGTGATTATCCAGGTCATGAAGATCTTTTTTGTACAGTTCCTCTGTGTACTCTTGCCACCTCTTCTTAATATCTTCTGCTTCTGTTAGGTCCGTACCATTTCTGTCCTTTATCAAGCCCATCTTTGCATGAAATGTTCCCTTGGTATCTCTAATTTTCTTGAAGAGATCTCTAGTCTTTCCCATTCTGTTATTTTCCTCTATTTCTTTGCATTGATCACTGAAGAAGGCTTTCTTATCTCTTCTTGCTATTCTTTGGAACTCTGCATTCAGATGTGTATATCTTTCCTTTTCTCCTTTGCTTTTTGCTTCTCTTCTTTCCACAGCTGTTTGTAAGCTGCAAAGACTATAATAAATCTGATTTTGGTGTTGCCCATCTGGTGATGTCCATGTGTAGAGTCTTCTCTGAGCAAGGCTCTAAACCTATTCAATTCCATAAAGACTAAGTGAGGTAAGGAAGCCACAGAAGAGAGAAAGCTAGAAGAGGTTGGTTCATGAAGTGCAAGGAAAGAAGCCATCTCCATAACACAAATGTGTAAAATGAGGCAGCAAGAGTGGATATAGGAGCTGAAGAAAGTTATCCAGAAGATCTAGCAAAGAAAATTAATGAAGGTGGCCTCAATAAGCAACAGATTTTCAATTCAGATGAAACAGTTTTATTTTGGAAGAAGATGCCAACCAAGACTTTCATAGCTAGAAAGAAGTCAATGCCTGGCTTCAAAGTTTCAAAGGACAGACTAATTCTCTAATTATAGACTAATACAGCTGGTGACATTTAGTTGAAATCAATGCTCATTTGTCATTTGGAAAACCCTAGGGCCCTTAATAATTATGCTAATTTACTCTGCCTTAATAATTATGCTAATTTACTCGCCTATCATGTGTCAATGGAACAGTGAAGCCTGGTGACAACCCATCTGTTGGTGATATAACTTAGTGAAAATTTCAAGCCCATTTAGAATCACTGCTCAGGAGAAGAAATCCCTTTCAAAATATTATCGTTCACTGACAATACACCTGTTCACCCAGGTTCTGATGGAGGTGTACAGCAAGATTACTGGAGTGGGTTGCCATTGCCTTCTCTGATAATAGACTATAGTATGCTGTAAATATAACTTATATATGCAATGGGAAAACAAAAAAAATGTTTTATTGTTTTACTGTTATATTTGCTTTATAGTGTTGATCTGGAACTGATTGTAATATCTCTGAGGTATTGCAAATAAGTATGTACCACTTCGTCTTTACCCGTTCATCTGTCAGTAGGCATTTAGGTTGCTTTCATATCTTCAGTTCAGTACAGGGAGAAATATCAATAACCTCAAATATGCAGAAAGTGAAGAAGAACTAAAGAGCTTCTTGATGAAAGTGAAAAAAGACTCTGATGAACATCAGAGTGCATGTATCCTTTTGAATTTTTTTTTTTTCAGATAAATACCCAGGATTAGAATTGCTGGATCCTATAGTAGTTCTTTTTTTATCTGTTATTAATTAAATTTTTCATTGAATATAAACACTGTATACTACTTTTTGGTATTGTTCTTGCAACTTTGCTCCCTGAGCCCCTTATTAGTATTTATATAGGAACATTTGAATTATTTGCTTTCAAAGTCAACCATACCTACTTCTCTCCTGTGTTGAAAAAAATGTGATGTTCACATTTTTCTACTAATATTTTTACATATTTTACATTATTAATTTTAACATAATTCTGATTCTTTCCCAATAAGTATCTAAATCACCTGAGTGTGTCCTCATTCTCCTTTACCTTCTTGTCCTTATAGAAATTAAACTTTTTTGATTCAGTAGTTGATTTTGAATGGGAAATTGGTTAGACCATTTGGGAAAACTTTCAATGACATGATATTATCTCTGTGTAAACAGAGTAGGATGATCAGACCAAAACAGAGATAAGTTAAGAATCCTGGGTAGGCATCTTAGTCCTTGACCCTTTCCTAGACTATGCTGTTCCTTATACATTTCTAAGCTCCTTTTTTGACAGGCAGAATACAGTTCACCCTGTGAATACTTTTCAAATGGCTCCTTTTTCAGGAATTAGGTGCAGGCATGTGAGAGAACAGCAGGAGGAGATCGGCTTAGAGGGTGAATATGCTTATAAACAAGTAATGTGTTAATTAAAATAGTATGGGGTAAGAAAGAGATAAATTCACTAGCAGATTATTTTTAATAACTTGATAAACCTAAAGTTACACACAGCAATTGAGGGGATTTATAAAGATTGTTAAAGATTATTACATATGATGTAATTGGTGGTTTACTTTGGACAGAGTTGAGTTAAAGTATATCATTTATTGTGTTTATATGAGAAGGAAATAGTCAAATCTTAAAATTTAAACTAGAAGTAAGTCTATGAGAACTTATTTTAGGAAAAAAGTGTCTAAAGAAAATATTTTTGTTCTTGATCCATATTTCTCTTAACAGTTAACACTGTATATTCAAATACTACCTTCCTATAAAATTTTCTGTTTAGGAATACTATTAAACTGCAAGTCATTAAAGCTGTTGCATAATATCTCACTTTTAATATCTCAAGAACATATTAAAAAATCCATTATTCATTATTGAATTATAATAATCTATTTATTATATTCATGAACTATAACAGACAACTGGAAAAGTAGCTTTAACCATTTTTTTAATATCATGAGAATGAACAATTCTGTGTAATTTGTATTTCTTTCTGAAAACTGTCTTTATGTACATGGGATGTTAGGTTGTTTCCTATTAATCTATGAAAATTTTCACATATGTAGCATATTAAAGCATTACCAGTGATATTGTTCCAAAGAAAATTTTCAGGCTATTAGTTTTAATAATTATCCTTATATTTGTTATCTTACTGGCCTAATATCCTCATTAATGGTAATAGTCTTTTTCTTGTTTAGGAAGTTTTCCTCTACCTAAACCATTAAGAAGTGTCCTTTTTCTTCCAGTTTCAAAATAATTCTTTTTTTTATATATTTTAAATTTATTTCTATGTTATTAAGGGAAAACTTAAATTTATATTTTTTATAAACTACTAATTTTCCAAAATCATTTGTAACAAATTAATTCCATAAGTTTAGATTTTTAGATATTTTACTGTAAAATACACAAAATATTCAATTTATTATTGTTAATGTTTTAAAACCAAAACATTCTGGCAATCTATGAAAAGTTACATGTAATCTCTACTTCCCTTTACATATAAGAATTGTTTAGTTTTAATATTAGAAGTAAAAAGTACTTTTAACCTATTTCTTTGTAAAATAAGACTATAGCATAGTTCTATTTTCTTACTTTGGTTTTCAAGTTTAGATTAAGTTTATTCATAATTATGTGATGAAAATGAAAATATTCAAAGATAAATTCTGAGAACTCCCACTCCTTTCTGTGTCTGCATAGATAGGCTTCTGAGGTTCTGATTGAATAATTTATAGGAGATTAGATTTATTAAAGAAGTGTAATCAGAAAGAGAAAAACCGATATTTTATATTAATATACATATGGGGAATCTAAAAAAAAATGGTATAAATGAACTTATTTGCAAAGAAGAAATAGAGACACAAACAGAGAGCAAATGTATGGTGCCAAGATGGGAAGGCGGGGTGGGATAGACGGAGACTGACATATATACACTATATGTACAAAATAGATAACTAACGAGGACCTCTGCTCTAAAGCATCTGCCTAATGCTTGTTAGGGCTTCCCTTGTGGCTCAGCTGGTGAAGAATCTGATCTGCAATGCTGGAGAACTGGGTTCAGTCCTTGGGTTGGGAAGATCCCCTGGAGAAGGAAAAGGCTACCCACTCCAGTATTCTAGCCTGGAAAATTCCATGACTGTATAGGCCATGGCACCACAAAGAGTCAGACACGACTAAGCGACCTTCACTAAAGCTCTGTGATAATCTAAATAGAAAGAAATTCAAAAATAGAGGGGATATATGTATACATATAACTGATTCACTCTGCTGTGCAGCAGAAACTAACTTAACATCGTAAAGCATTTATCTACCAAAAAAAAAAAGTCCGTGGACTAGAGCAGAAGAAAAGAACAGTGATAAATTGCGAGAGGGAAGGAAGATCAGGGTGAAATAAAGTAGGCCTTTCGAATATTAGAAAAAATGGAAAGAGTACAAGTATGAATAAAATGGAAAACTATTTTGAAAATTTTCTGCTGTCTTGTTTGTTGTTAAAATTCATGCCTCCCAGACGTTCAAAGATTTCATTAGTTACTGGAGAAAGGAGGAGAAAATTGAGAAAGCTGGCTTGTTATGTTGCTAACAAATTTAGCAGTTGAAAGGCTGCAAGAAATCCCATCATGTTAATGCCTATTCTTTATCATTAGATATTAAGGCATTTTTCTGATTTTAAATAAGAGTGCAATAAACATTTTTATAAGATTTCCCCTTATAATGTGTTCACATCTTTAACCAAATAATCAAAAAGAATAGTTTCCCAGTTTTTAAAGCATATTTCCAGACTACTCCCCAGAATACTTATCACTATTTACATATCAACAGTTATATATGAGTATAAAATTTTCAGTGAAAACTGGGAAGCTGTTTTCTTTTTATTTTGTTTTGCTTTATTTTACCTCTGGTTGTTAAATATATTTTACCGTATTTGATAATAGTGTCTTTTCTTGTGAACTAGTTATTTTATGTCATGCACGCCCAGTCACTCAGTCATGTCCAACTCTTTGTGACTCCCATGGACTATAGCCCACCAGGCTCCTTATCCATGGGATTCTCCAGGCAAGAATAGTGGAGTGGGTTGCCATTTCCTACTCCAGGGAATCTTCCTGACCTATGGATCAAACTCAAGTCTCGTTTATCTCCTGCATTGGCATGAGAGTCTTTATCACTGTATCACCTGGGAAGCCCATTTTATGTCATATGCCTATGCAATTTGTTAGTATTTTGATTATTTAATTTGAGATAAAAATAAAAGATAATGCTATTTTCTCTATTATAATTCCTACAAATACTTTATCTTAAATAGTTTTCCTCTTGTAATTTTAGTCATGTCAGTCATATAAAAACAATATTGTATTTGAACAAAGGAATATATCTGCAAAACAGAAACAGACTCAAGGTCAGAGAAGAGACTTGTGGTTGCCATGGAGTAGCAGGGCAGGGAGGGAAAGATTGGGAGTTTGGGATTAGCAGATGCAAGCTAGTAAGGATAGAATGGATAAACAGCAAGATCCTACTGTATAGCACTGGGAACTATATTCAATATCCTCTGATAAACAATATTGGAAAAGAATAAAAAAGAATATATGTGTGTGTGTGTGTGTGTGTGTGTGTGTGTTGAACTGAGTCACTTTGCTTTAGAGCATAAATTAACACAACATTGTAACTCAACTATACTTCAGTAAAAATTTTTAAAAACATATTTTAAAACAATATTATATTTGCATCTAGATGTATCTATTTTTCATTTACCTTGACCATTTATTTCAAGTATATAATGTTTTATAAAATATTAGTTTTAGAAAGACAAGAATATTTAAATTTTCCTAAAGAAAACTGTACTTCATGGTGTAAATTACACTCATGTGTCATTCCATTAAGATATCCATATCTTTCCAGGGGAACATTTATGGCTGTGAGCTACCCTGAAGTTCCACTTGTGGTTTTGCAAAATCCTCACCTAGTAACACGGAGAGCTCCACTGAATGATTTACTTATCTAGAGGGAAAGAAAGAAACAGAGAATATGATCAGAAACTTATAATGGATATTAGAAAAGGTAGGAGAAGACAGAACAGGGCTTTGAGGAATGAAACAGGAAAATGAAGATAGGAGGTTAAAGTATACCTAGAGTTTTCCACATGAGAGTTTTTCCAGAGTGACAGGTTTGTCTAAAACACAAGAGTTAGACCATAAATTTCTATTTCTCTCAAGGTGTGTCAGAGGTCTGAATGAAGTCCTACTCCTCCACCTGGGAGGGAATCCAAGGTGCTCACCCTCAGACTGGATTCAGATTTCACAAACTGTATGTGTGTGTTTTAAGAGGCTTTGTTTGCATGCTTTCAACAATCTCTATTTCTATTTGCAAAAGTCAAGAAACAGCTGGGGTAACAGAAAAATTTGGCCTTGGAATATGGAATGAAGCAGGGCAAAGGCTAATAGAGTTTTGCCAAGAGAATGCACTGGTCATAGCAAACACCTTCTTCCAAAAACACAAGAGAAGACTCTACATATGGACATCACCAGATGGTCAACACTGAAATCAGATTGATTATATTCTTTGCAGCCAAAGATGGAGAATCTCTATGCAGTCAGCAAAATCAAGATGAGAAGCTGATTGTGACTCAGATCATGAACTCCTTATTACCCAATTCAGACATAAATTGAAGAAAGTAGCGAAAACCACTATGCCCATGCGATTTTCCAGTCAAGAGTACTGGAGTGAGTTGCCATTGCCTTCTCCCTAGACCATTCAGGTATGACCTAAATCAAATTCCTTATGATTATACAGTGGAAGTGAGAAACAGATTTAAGGGACTAGATCTGATAGAGTGCCTGATGAACTATGGACGGAAGTTTGTGACACTGTACAGCAGACAGGGATCAAGACCATCCCCATGGCAAAGAAATGCAAAAAAGCAAAATGGCTGTCTGAGGAGGCCTTACAAATAGCTATGAAAAGAAAAGTGAAAACCAAAGGAGAAAAGGAAAGATATAAGCATCTGAATGCACAGCACTGGCCACAGGACTTGAAAAGGTCAGTTTTCATTTCGATTCCAAAGAAAGGCAATGCCAAAGAATGCTCAAACTACCGCACAATTGCACTCATCTCACACGCTAGTAAAGTAATGCGCAAAATTCTCCAAGCCAGGCTTGAGCGATATATTAATCATGAAATTTCGGATGTTCAAGTTGGTTTTAGGAAAGGCAGAGGAACCAGAGATCAAATTGCCAACATCCAGTGGATCATGGAAAAAGCAAGAGAGGGCCAGAAAAACATCTATTTCTACTTTATTGACTATGCCAAAGCCTTTGACTGTGTGGATCACAATCAACTGTGGAAAATTCTGAAAGAGATGGGAATACCAGACCACCTGACCTGCCTCTTGAGAAATCTGTATGCAGGTCAGGAAGCAACAGTTAGAACTGGACATGGAACAACAGACTGGTTCCAAATAGGAAAAGGAGCATGTCAAGGCTATATATTGCCACCCTGCTTATTTATCTTCTATGCAGAGTACATTATGAGAAATGCTGGGCTTGAAGAAGCACAAGCTGGAATCAAGATTGCTGGGAGAAATATCAATAACCTCAGATATGCAGATGACACCACCCTTATGGCAGAAAGCAAAGAGGAACTAAAAAGCCTCTTGATGAAAGTGAAAGAGGAGAGTGAAAAAGTTGGCTTAAAGCTCAACATTCAGAAAACGAAGATCATGTCATCTGGTCCCATCTCTTCATGGGAAATAGATGGGGAAATAGTGGAAACAGTATCAGAGTTTATTTTTTTGGGCCCCAAATAACTGCAGATGGTGATTGCAGCCATGAAATTAAAAGACGCTTACTCCTTGGAAGAAAAATTATGAGCAACCTAGATAGGATATTCAAAAGCAGAGACATTACTTTGCCAACGAGGTCCATCTAGTCAAGGCTATGGTTTTTCCTGTGGTCATGTATGGATGAGAGAGTTGGACTGTGAAGAAGGCTGAGCGCAGAAGAATTGATGCTTTTGAACTGTGGTGTTGGAGAAGACTCTTGAGAGTCCTTTGGACTGCAAGGAGATCCAACTAGTCCATTATAAAGATCAGTCGTGGGTGTTCTTTGGAAGGACTGATGCTAAAGCTGAAACTCCAATACTTTGACCACCTCATGCATAGAGTTGACACATTGGCAAAGACTCTGATGCTGGGAGGGTTTGAAGTAGGAGGAGAAGGGGACGACGGAGGATGAGATGGCTGGATGGCATCACCGACTTGGTGGAAATGAATTTGGGTGAATTCTGGGAGTTGGTGATGAACAGGGAGGCCTGACATACTGCAATTCATGGGGTCACAAAGAATCGGACACGCCTGAGTGACTCATTATTAGCACATTGATAATAACATGAGAAACCTAATATATCTTTTCTGATGCTGTGTGATAACTTTCCTCTCAAGTACACTAAGTAGCACCAAATATATCTTCATTGGAAAATAGCCTGCTGCTGGAAAAGTTTGAGGGCAGGAGGAGAAGGGGATAACAGAGGATGAGATGGTTGCATACCATAATTAATTCAGTGGGCATGAGTTTGAGCAAACTCTGGGTGATGGTGAAGGACAGGGAAATCTGGCGTGCTTCAGTCCATGGAGTAGCAGAGTTGGACATGACTGAGCAACTGAACAACAGCAATGAAATACCTTAGTTAATTCAGATAATACAATAGCTTTTCAAAGATTTAAAAATTTCAAAATTTCATATTATAGTAGACTCTGTGAACTACCTTATAAATAATTATACACTTTGTTCCTATTTCCTTCAACTTTTGTATCTTGCTATATAAACTAATTTTTTTTCATGATTATAACTATGGCTGAAACAACCCTAGAAATCATGTCAACCACATCAGAGTCCATAATAAGCTCTCTTATTTTTTTTCAATTCTTCACACATAAATTCATAGACAGATAGATGACATTGCCCAAACTTTAATCAGTCTGTTCCAAGGGGTAGTGACAGATGGATGGTAAAGTTTAGTGGTAATCTTTATTCCCTCAATAAGTGGTATACGAAATGGTGACATGCCCTAGAGGTATTCATTGTAAACACTGTTTGTTTTTTTCCCCCAGTTTGGTGAACTTTCTCATGCACCGAGTTCAAATGTATTCTCCTCAGGTAGATTTCCCTACAGATTAACAAACTGGGTTAAAACAACAACAACAAAAATCTATCCCATTAAAACACTATATGTGTTTGCCTGTACACACATACACACAGAAAGTTTTTAAAGTTTAGTTTGATATTGATGTTTCAAGTTACAAATGAGGATAATTCTTGAATAGATATGCTCATCTGCCTAATTATGTCTATCCCACTGTGGAAACCAGCTTATGTAAAACAAACCTTTTCAGATCACAGATTCTTGTCTCTGTACTTTGAACCCACAGACAAAGCCTGGAATTCTAATCCTTGCTAGTTGCTGTGGTACCCTAGGCAAGCAAATCGATCTAGGTTTGTAATTGCTTTAAGTTTATGAAATTGAAACCTACAGATCACCAATCACAAAGAGCCACTTTGGCTTAAGCTATAGACAGTTGATATTTTCCTTGCTTTCCGCTTGCCTTTTTTCCTATAAAAGTGTCTCCCCAGCTCCTATCAGTGGAGAATTCCTAATCACTTGTCATGTGGCCTTCCCTTGTTCAAATCAGTCTTTACTCAATCTTTTTAATATGCCTCAGTTTATTTTTTACTATTCATATCCTGCTCAGAGAGTATGGCATAGGATGTAAAAGCATGACTCAAAATATTTATCTAGTAAACAGCAACTTCTATAACCTAACATGCGTTTAACAAAGCATGCGCACGCGCACGCGCGCGCGCACACACACACACACACACACACACGGATCCAACAGGAAAAGATGAGTCAGTACACAAAAGCAAAATGCAGTGGTAATGTTGTGTAATAGTATCTTAAAATGTTTAAACTTCAAATATACTATTTTTAAGCCTGTAAGGCTCACTTCTAATAAAATATAATTACTGTGCACTGCAATTGAGCATAGCTTCTCTGTTTCTAAAGTAAATTATTGCTATCTTCCAATTTTACTTTTGAAATCATCTTATTTAGACTATAATCGAGGAAGCCGTCCTTCCTGATGTCTTCTGATATTACCAGGGAGCATGTCAGTGCCAGTTTTGATGTTAGATCAGGACTGTCTCACTTCTAAGAGTAACATTCCTTATTTTATTTAATTCATCCTTTCTGACTCTGACTCTAGTCTCTGGCTCTGTTGGATGGAAATCTATGTTTTCAACACATTGAGTCAGCATGGTTGTTATCATTATTTTTCCTGCAGTATCCTAGCAACAGATGATAAACTATTTATACTATAATGTCAACAGTCACTGCTGGGTTTACTGAAGTATTTTTATCAGCTGTACTGCTGCCTTTGTTTACATAGTCAATATTATTTTCTGGGGAAACCATTATGCATTTAATATGTTTATCCTATGTTGTATGTTTTAAAATTATTAACCAAAAATGTTTCTGTAAGAGTGTACTGTGATTTAGATGATACTAAAACAAAAACAAATCTGAAAAATAAATAATAAGCTAATGCTCTTCATAACAAAATGTTTTCCTAAGTAAATTAAAAAATAATTTTAAGTTAATGCTTTAGTGACTATTACAATAAATATTTATCATAGTAAGGCATAGAGAAATTTCATTAACTCTAGGGTTTTTATTATAATTAGTCATGCCATAATAAATCTAAAATGCATCATATGGTTCATACACTGTTGCTTAAAATTTTTATTGCATTATTAAAATTTCATGTCAAACCCATGCACATTCTTTAAAATTTCTTTTAATACAGACTAATGAAATTATTTTTCATGTCATGCCATTCTATATTAACTTTGACAGAATTCCAGATTTAGTTATTAAAGAGAAAATCAGATAAGATACAAAATGTTATGGTACAGCAGCATTTTAATAAAACCACTGTGCCTATACAGAGATACCAATAAAGTTCTGCTGTTTAGACTATACTAGTACTTATAATATTAGCAGCATTTTGAATGTAAATAGTTCTCCTGAAGACATTCGTATTCATTACATACAATCTCATAGAAGAGTCACGCTAAATTTTTCATCTACAATTTCGGGAGGAAAATAAGGTGAAAAAATGACTGATTTTTCCACACTTCTTTTCATAATCCCTGTATTGCAATTAAATCATCCCTATATGAGTCTTGGGAACAGAAGAGGGGAGAATGTTTAGCCAGAACTTGAGAAAATGTTAAAGTTCACTCTTCAAGTACTAATCAAGTTATCTTTGATCATCCTGCAAGTGCTATGTTTTGAATAGACCTATAGCATTTCTTACTGATTGCATTCATTCCCAACACTCTTAATTGTATCTTTTGTTTCTTTAGAGGAGATGTAACATATTTTTAATTAGATTTCAAATTGTTGTGGTGACATCATAATAATTTTGACAGGATCTTTCAATGGATATTTGTTGACTCTTGCATTTCTTTAATGTAGTCTGATAAATGCACCAATCACTCAAAAGTTTTGTACAAAATGGGAAATTAAATATTATATTATCAATTTCAAAAGTTGCAGTACCAGATGAGCACAAAATGCTCTTCTACTGACATCATGGTAGGATTGTATGCATTAGGTTATACAGATCCTTACACACAATATTCTAGAATTAAGAGTAGTTTCCCCTGCAAAATTCACTAATAATTAAGCTAATTCAGAGTATAGCAATGATTAAATGTCATTTTTCATCTCCTTACCTAAATGTCAGTGATTAAATTGGTTGATAACTGTCACAGATTCTGAAAGTATGTGATAAGTGAAAGATAAACACTTTCATTTACTAGGGGGCCCAATTATTTGACATAAAAAATACAGTTCTAAGAATTTACCCTGAATAATAGTAAATATCAAAATCTTATAAAGCTCTTTACTGCAGCATTCTTGCATAACAGAAACAAAATATAAATGCATAAATAATAATGAATATATGAATAAAAAACAGAAACTTTCAATCAGTAAAAAACCACACAAATATATACACTCATACATGAGAAAAGAGATTGATATATAATTAAGGCTTAAACATAACTAACTAATCATATGCCAGGCAAGCAGTTGAAATGTGCATGGCTTGACCCATTTCTGTTTTTCAAGTCACAGTGTACACATTAAAAAAATAAACTTCAGAAATGCATATGCAAAACACTTCTCACTGACACTTTTTCCCCTGGAATCCGGATGATAGTAAACCATTATTTTTGAAGTTATAGTCTTTGATATGGATTTTTTTCTTTTTAGTAGACATCTTAGTTTGATTTTGTTGTTGTTCAGTCGCTCAGTCATGTCCGACTCTTTGCAACCCTATGGACTGCAGAACATCAGGCTGCCCAGTCCTTCACCATCTCCTGGAGCTTGCTCAAACTCAGGTCCACTGAGTCAGTGATGCCATCCAACCATCTCATCCTCTATCATCCCCTTCTCCTCCTACCTTCAATCTTTCCCAGCATCAGGGACTTTTCTAATGAGTTGAATCTTTGCACTAGGTGGCCAAAGTATTGGAGCTTCAGTTTCATCATCAGTCCTTCCAATGAATATTCAGGATTGATTTCCTTTAGGATTGACAGGTTTGAGCTTCTTGCAGTGCAAGGGAGTCTCAAGAACCTTCTCTAGCAAGACAATTTGAAAGCATCAATTTCTTCATCATTCAGCCTTCTTTATGGTCCAACTTTTAACATCTGTTTATGACCACTGGAAAAACAACAGCATTAACTATAAGAATCTTTGTCAGCAAAGTAATGTCTCTGCTTTTTAATATGCTGTCTAGGTTGGTCACAGCTTTTCTTCCAAGGAGCAAGTGTCTTTTAATTTCATGGCTGCAGTCACCATCTGAGGTGATTTTTGAGTCCAAGAAAATAGTCTCTCACTGTTTCCATTGTTTCCCCACCTATTTGTCATGAAGTAATGGGACCTGATGTCATGATCTTAGCTTTTTGAACACTGAGTTTTAACTCAGCTTTTTCACTATCCTCTTTCACCTTCATCAAAAGTCCCTTTAGATTCTCTTTACTTTATGTATTTAGGGTGGTGTCATCTGCATATCTGAGGTTATTGATATTTCTCCCAGCAATCTTGATTCCAGCTTGAGCTTTATCCAGCCTGACATTTTGCATGATGTATTCTGCACTGTAGGAAATTCTTCAAGAGATGGGAATACCAAGCCACCTGATCTGCCTCTTGAGAAATCTGTATGCAGTTCAAGAAAGAACAGTCAGAACTGGACATGGAACAACAGACTGGTTCTAAATAGGAAAAGGAGTACATCAAGGCTGTATATTGTCACTCTGCTTATTTAACTTATATGCAGAGTACATCATGAGAAACACTGGCCTGGATGAAGCACAAGCTGGAATCAAGATTGCTGGGAGAAATATCAATAACCTCAAATATGCAGATGACACCACCCTTATGGCAGAAAGCAAAGAACTAAAGAGCTTCTTGATGAAAGTGAAAGAGGAGAGTGAAAAAGTAGGCTTAAAGCTCAACTTTTTTGCCATAAGATCATGGCAAAGTGATGGTCCCATTACTTCCTAGCAAATAGCTGGAGAAACAGTGAAACAGAGGCAGATTTTATTTTTGGGGGTTCCAAAATCACTGCAGATGGTGATTGCAGCCATGAAATTAAAAGATGCTTACTCCTTGGAAGGAAAGCTATAACCAACCTAGACAGCATAGTAAAAAGCAGAGCCATTACTTTGTCAACAAAGGTCCATCTAGTCAAGGCTATGGCTTTTCCAGTAGTCATGTATGGATGTGATAGCTGGACTATAAAGAAATCTGAGTGCAGAAGAATTGATGCTTTTGAACTGTGGTGTTGGAGAAGACTCTTGTGAGTCCCTTGGACTGCAAGGAGATCCAACCAGTCCATCCTAAAGGAAATCAGGTCTGAATGTTCATTGGAAGGACTGATGTTAAATCTGAAACTCCAATACTTTGGCCACCTGATGTCAAGAGCTGTCTCATTTGAAAAGACCCTGATGCTGGGAAAGATTGAAAGAGAGAGGAGAAGGGGACAACAGAGGATGAGATGGTTGGATCACCAACTCTATGGACATGCTGCTACTGCTAAGTTGCTTCAGTCGTGTCCGACTCTGTGCGACCCTAGAGACGGCAGCCCACCAGGCTCCCCCGTCCCTGGGATTCTCCAGGCAAGAACACTGGAGTGGGTTGCCATTTCCTTGAGTTTGCATAAACTCCAGGAATTGGTGATGGACAGGGAGGCCTGGCGTGCTGCAGTCAATGGGGCTGCAAAGAGTCAAATACGACTGAGTGACTGAACTGACTGACTGACTCTGCATATCAGTTAAATAAGCAGGGTGACAATACAGCCTTGACGTACTCCTTTCCCTATTTGGAACCAGTCTGTTGTTTCATGTCTGGTTCTGACTATTGCTTCTTGATCACATACACGTTTCTCAGGATGCAGGTAAGGTAGTGTTGTATTCCCAGATAGAGGAATAAATATCATGTGAGAATCAAGGTATCTAAATGTTCCCTAAAATTCTGCACTGCTCTGTGTCAATCT
This sequence comes from Aepyceros melampus, assembly GCA_006408695.1. NCBI lineage: Eukaryota > Metazoa > Chordata > Mammalia > Artiodactyla > Bovidae > Aepyceros > Aepyceros melampus. Next base: position 263,059 of record SJXQ01004868.1, on the reverse strand, counting down.
GGAGTTTGGGGATAAATTCAGAAAGATTCATCATTAGTATAGCGGTACGTGTCTTGCCTGTTATGAGGGGACCAGAGTTTGATTCCCTAATGGGAAGCAAAGGCTTCTCCAATGGCTCACGCAGTAAAGAATCCATCTGCAATGCTGAAGGCATGGGTTTGTTCCCTGGGTTAGGACTATCCTTTGGAAAAGGACATGGCAACCCACTCCAGTATTCTTGACTGAAAAATCACATGAACGGAGAAGCTTGGCAGGCTACAGTTCATAGGGTTGCAAAAAGTCAGACACAACTAAGTGATGGCGCATGGATGAACATGCATACTGTCTTACCTTATGTTTTACAAATGTAATTATAGTAATAATGACAGTGTCAATATAATATGCTAAAATTGTTACCATTTACCAAGGTAGTATTTTGAAGTGTTTTGAAGTGATATATAAAAGAGTTTCATTTGATTTTTCACAAGTCAGGAAGTAGAATTAGTGATCCCCTCTTTAACGATGAAGAATGGAATCTGAGAAAAATTGACTTTAAGTGTTACGTTAAATAGAGGTGATGCTAAGATTATACTGCTGCCTGACTTCCTTGCCCATATTCTTAACACACTCAACCACACTGATATCATGGACAAATGATTTTTTAAACTGATTGTATAGTTTTTTCCAGGACAGGTCATTATAGTAAACATAGCACATGTATGCATTATGCTAAGAAAAAACACTTCTGCTTGAGTCTATCAGTGAATGGTAAAGTGAAAGTGAAGTCGCTCAGTCGTGTCCGACTCTTTGCGACCCCGTGGACTGTGGCCTACCAGGCTCCTCCGTCCATGGGATTCTCCAGGCAAGAATACTGGAGTGGGTTGCCATTTCCTTCTCCAGGGAATCTTCTCGATCCAAGGAAGGAAACTGGGTCTCCTGCACTGCAGGCAGACACTTTAAACTCTGAGCCACCTGGGAGGCCTCCATCAGTGAATGGTAAGATAATCTCATATTTGATCAAGAAATTATTTTTCTTGACCCCCTTTAACTCCATAGCAAATAAGTTATATGGCCAAATATCAGTGTTGTTCAAAATTAAATGAGTATTTTATTTTGTTATAACTGGAAAAAATAATCTATTTTAAAGCAAAGCCTTTTGTTAGAAAGTGTTGAAAAAGTACATACTCTAGTCTGAGATCTTTAATTGTCTTGTGCCCTAAAGTTAATGCAGGGAGGTCAGCTTAATTGACCAATTTCCACTGGCCTGGAATGGCATCAAGAGACCCAGAGTTATGAGTATGGGTCTATTCCAGGGTCTGCCACTTGCTATATGATATTGCATATGTCAACACAACTCTCTAGGCTTCATCAGTCATAAAGAATGATAGCATTGTTCTTGTCTTTCTCCTCTCCAGTATGAGGTAATTTGATTATCAGTTTTATGCTCCCTGGTGCCAAAATCTGATGAAATGTAGTAACAGTGTGTTACTTCACTTTTATTTTGAGTTCTGTGCATATCTAAATTATCATTATTGCAGCATCAGATTCACAAGGAACTTAATTTTTGATGTGTCCTGTGTTGTGCAGAAGCATACATTAAATGTACAGTATTTTCCTCCTAAATTTTAGTAATTTCCTTCTCAGCTATAAGAATATATATGCAGAGGCACTTCACATATTTAGCCTGATAAATGCCTTTCAGAGTTAATACTGGTTGCCTTTCACATTTTTTCTATCAAGGATAAGCTTATTAAATAATACATTTATTAAATAATTAAAAGTTTAATATGATTGCCAAGATGAATTGTGAATTCTAGTGTATTAAGAATCTGTTTACAATCAAAAATACAAAACAAATATTTTAGCAAAATATTCCCTTAAATCTTTACTGAGTTTGCAAAATGTCACATATAAGTTTGCTTACTTGAATGGAGAAACAACTCCATCAAAAGTAAAATAAAATATTATACTATTTTACTTCAGAGTGCCTAAATAGTTCATCAATAATGGATAACAATTTATAATGCAATATTATAAATTTATTTTCAAATAGCAAAAAGAAACGTGTACATTTCAAGAAACACAGCAGTCTTTTAGAGGCTGCTCATTAATTTGATGGAAACCAGTAGAAACTAAAACCTGGCCTCTTATTCTCATTTGTAAGAGTATAAGTTAGCAATTTTTAAGGTCTTTATATAAATAAATGTATGGTTTCTTGTGTATTTCTGTCTCTCTTTCAAATTACATTCAGTAATATAATAAATGCTGATTACTAATCTTTTCACTGTACTGTTAGACATTGTAGAGTATGACCAGTATATTCAGGGAAAGCTAATGCTAACTGAATTGATTAAGAAGCTAATGACATATTATGAAGCAGAAGGGGAAAAAAGAAGTTGAATAAATACTGTTAACTGGTAAATAAAAAGAATGTGTTCACTCTTTCGTATGTAAATATATGTCTTTTTCAGTTTTGAGAGGCTTTTTTTCAGCTTTTCCCTTACTGGCTTTAGGAAACAAACAGAAGTAAACAAGAACAAATTTCTTACAAAAGATGCATTTATAAAGGATCTCTTGTCAAACATTGTGCAGGCAGTCACTCAACAAAAGAATCAACAGCTTAAGCATTTTTACTCTATCTGTAGCAGTGACAGAGGAATCTCCGTTTATGACATGGTTCTGCAAAGCCCATAAGCATTATTTATATCCTCTTAAAATAATTAGCTACACATTTGTACATCTGCTATTTGAAATATTTCACATCAATCTAGGACTTCCTATTTGCTAAGACATTAAAGAATCTACCTGAAATGCAAGAGACATAGGTTCCTTCCCTGGGTTGGGAAGATCCCCTGGAGAAGGGAATGGCTACCTACTCCAGTATTCTGGTCTGGAGAATTCCACGGACAGAGGAGCCTGGCAGCCTACAGTCCATGGAGTCACAGAGTTGGACATGACTGAGTGACTTTCACTTCTGCATCAATCTTATAAAGACCAAGAGTACCCAGTTAGGATTGTAAATAGTGGGGACAGGACATCAAATGACATTGGGAGATGCAGTTTATCATTAAGGTTGAGGGTTAGGACAAGGGCAAAAGAAGAATGATCATGATAAACTAAATATATTTTACTAGAGAGTCTAAGTGACTAAAGACTTGGCACTGTTAATACATCACTTATATCAGTCACAAAGGGGAGAAAATTAGAAGAGAAAAAGGATATTGAAATATTGATGGCCAAATTACCAGTGAATTTCTATCAAGCCATTCATTTTGGATAAGAGTTTATCTTAATGTATGGGACTCTATATGGGCTTGCCAGGTGGCGCTAGTGGTATAAAACCCACCTGCCAATGCAGGAGACATAAGAGATATGGCTTTGATCCCTGGGTTGGGAAGAGCCTCTGGAGACAGGCATGGCAACCCACTCCAATATTCTTGCCTGTAGAATTCCATGGACAGAGAAGACTGGTGGGATATGGCCCATAGGGTCACAAAGAATCAGACATGAATGAAGTGACTCAGCATGTAAACATAAGAGATATGGCTTTGATCCCTGGGTTGGGAAGAGCCTCTGGAGACAGGCATGGCAACCCACTCCAATATTCTTGCCTGTAGAATTCCATGGACAGAGAAGACTGGTGGGATATGGCCCATAGGGTCACAAAGAATCAGATATGAATGAAGTGACTCAGCATGTATGCGTGCATATACACATTAAGTATTGCTTGCTGCAGCATTTACAATACTCCATACAAAAGCAGAGTGGACAAGGATGAAAAATCTAGAAGGACACTGCCTGAATTCACATCCTTGTTCAATCACTCAGAAGTTGTATAAACTCAATCAGCATGTGTACACCCAAAAGTGATAAGTAGTGAAACTTAACTGAAATGCTAATGCAGTGTGTTCACTGACATTGTTTGTTATAACAGTTTGTTCTTGGTAAATGCTAACTATCTTAAAGAGAAGCAAACTTCTAAGTTCCTGTCTCTGATGGAAACCATATGGTGTGAGGGAACAAATTCTGCTTCCGAAGCTCATGCTGTCACAGAATAAGGTTCTGTGTGCTCAGAGAAATCATGCTAATTATAAAATCACAAAGACCAGGTTTGAATGCTACTTCTACTTCTTACTAGATGGTGTCAACAAGATATTATTTCATTTAAAATAGTTGGAACTGAAAACATTTAGAATAAGTCAACAAGAGTAAAAATTAGGAGTTTCAGTCAGCATTATTATTCATGCCAGCATTAAATTATCACTTTGGAGAATGACATAGATTTCCACAATCACACATAATTTAAAAAAAAGAAAAAAAAACTATTTCAGAAATTCATGTCAAGGAGTATTTGACTCTAAGTGATTTAAACATTACAGAGCTTCCTTAAAGCAAATTCATCTTTATATTAGAAATGATACCATTAAGTTGTTATTTAAAACTTGTAGAACTCTGCCATGTTGGTGAAGTCACTCAGTCGTGTCCGACTCTTTGCGACCCCGTGGACTGTAACGTACTAGGCTTCTCTGTCCATGGGATTCTCCAGGCAAGAATACTGGAGTGGATTGCCATTTCCTTCTCCAGGGGATCTTCCCAACCCAGGGATCGAACCTGGGTCTCCCGCATTGGAGGCAGACGCTTTAACCTCTGAGCCACCAGGGAAGATCTATAACATGCTTTTCATTGGAGCACAAATTTAAAGTATCAAGTCAGAGTTAAAACACCAATATATGGGCTCCAGGACTTAGTAGAGCCCTAAGGAAATCCAGAATATAGAAGAGGAAAAAATATTGCCTCAAGAAAAGAAATAAAATCCCACAGTAAACAGGAAAGTGAAAGTGAAAGTTTCTCAGTCGTGTCTGACTCTTTGCAACACCATGGACTGTAGCCTACCTTACTCCCCCGTCCATGGGATTCTCCAGGCAAGAATACTGGAGTGGGTAGTGGTTCCCCTCTCCAGGGGATCTTTCCAAGCCAGGAATCAAGCTGAGGTCTCCTGAATGGCAGGCAGATTACCAGCTGAGTTACCAGGGATAAAATCTATGATAAAATAAACTCAGCTCAAAAGCTTAGATACCAGAGGGGTTTAATTGTCCTGAGACAGTATGAAATAATTTTATGAACTCACTGTGTCTTGGACCCTGTTTTGCATATCTATCAGAGACGGAGAGAGGTTTGAAGTAAAACTCACAATATGCTTCCCAAAGAGAGTCTCTGATATGAGTCTCCCTGAATGGGCTGAACACTAGCCTGAGAAGAAAACATTCTACATCAACAACCCAAATAGGACATAAGCAGATATGCCAAAGCCATAAAAAGTGGCCTTGGTTTTATAAGAGATACAAGGCCTCTACTCTTGCCCACAAAATTCACTCTTTAGAAAGCTTTAATGGATAAGCTTAGCGGACAGGGGATATTTTATCACTGGAGCTTACAGACCATATGTTAAATTACTTTAGATGTAGTCAGAACTTAATGAATATATCTATCAAANAAGAGAGTGAAAAAGTTGGCTTAAAGCTCAAAGTTCAGAAAACAAAGATCATGGCATCCGGTCCCAACACTTCATGGGAAATAGATGGAAAAACAGTAGAAACAGTGTCAGACTTTATTTTTTGGGGCTCCAAAGTCACAGCAGATGGTGATTGCAACCATGAAATTAAAAGACGCTTACTCCTTGGAGGCAAAGTTATGACCAATCTAGATAGTATAATCAAAAGCAGAGACATTACTTTGCCGACTAAGGTCCGTCTAGTCAAGGCTATGATTTTTCCTGTGGTCATGTATGGATGTGAGAGTTGTACTGTGAAGAAGGCTGAGTGCTGAAGAATTGATGCTTTCGAAGTGTGGTGTTGGAGAAGACTCTTGAGAGTCCCTTGAACTGCAAGGAGATCCGACCAGTCCATTCTGAAGATCAGCCCTGGGATTTCTTTGGAAGGAATGATGCTAAAGCTGAAACCCAGTACTTTGGCCACCTCATGCGAAGTGTTGACTCATTAGAAAAGACTCTAATGCTGGGAGAGTTTGAGGGTAGGAGGAGAAGGGGACGACAGAGGATGAGATGGCGGATGGCATCACAGACTCGATGAATGTGAGTCTGATTGAACTCCGGGAGTTGGTGATGGAGAGGGAGGCCTGGCATGGTGCGATTCATGGGGTTGCAAAGAGTCGCACACGACTGAGCAACTGAACTGAACTGAATCATGATACTCAACAATTCTACACGTATTTGTCCAAGAAAAATAAAATCATATATTTAATCCACAAAAGATTTATGTATCTATATTCATAGCATTTCTGTTTCCAAACTGAAGAAAATAAAATGTTCATAAACTGATGAATGTAAAATGTAAATGAAAAAATTCACACTAGTAAAAAAGAACTAACTACTGATACATTCAACTGCATAACTAAGTACCAAAAAACACTGTAATGATCAAAACCATGCAGATGTAGAAGAGTACATATATAGCAGAATTCTGTTTTACAAAATTCTGCAATAGTTGAAACTGCACTTTAGAGATTAAGAAAAGAAAATAATTTGTCTGAGACCATGGGATGTGGCTGGAGAGACTGACTGCAAAGGAACATGAGGAGACATCTTAAGGTTAATTAAGTGTTTTATATCTTGATTGGTTTTCTGGTTACACATACATATACATTTGTCAAAACTCAGAGCAATATACTTAAAATAGTTTCATTTTATTGTAAGTAAATTATATTCAAAAATTGATTTTAAATTAAAATACACAAATAAATAAAAATAGTTACTAATTTTAGCTCATAAAATAAGGTAGGAATCCCAGAGACTCAGTTCAGTTCAGTCACTCAGTTGTGTCCGACTCTTTGCAACCCCATGAATCACAGCACACCAGGCTCCCTGTCCATCACCAACTCCTGGAGTTCACTCAAACTCATGTGCATCGAGTCTGTGATGCCATCCAGCCATCTCATCCTCTGTTGTCCCCTTCTCCTCCTGCCTCCAATCCCTACCAGCATCAGAGTCTTTTCCAATGAGTCAACTCTTTGCATGAGGTGACCAAATTACTGGAGTTTCAGCTTCAGCATCATTCCCTCCAAAGAAATCCAGGGCTGATCTCCTTCAGAATGGACTGATTGGATCTACACTGACATTAAATAATTAGTTAATTAATTAAGAGTGGAGAAACTCACAGTGGAATGTCAATGTCTAAAGACAGAAGGAATCTGGAAAATTTACCACTTAGAAACCTTATTCAAAATAATTAACTCTGCCAAGAAATATCAATAAATGTTAAATGAGTAAGTAAATGTTTGCTGAGCAATGTGATATTTAAATATTTTCAAATACCTCCAAATAAAATACATATTATACACATACAGAAGAAAGTGATTTACAGTCAAGAAACATGACAAACCCTACTTTAATTGATGAAAGTCTACAAACTGCATACTACCTGATAAGATACAATATAAACAAAGCTTCATTTCAGGATATTCCTGGCAAAAGTACACACCCTAAATCTAATTCCAAAGAAACATAAATGTAAGTTAAAGAATATTTACAAAATTATTGGAGGAATCTAAAGAAACGTGACAAATGAAGCACATGATCAATGATGGATTATTTGATATAAAGGACATTATCGGTACAACTGGCAACACTTGAGTGGAATCTGATTATCAGACAATAGCATGTATCAGAGTTAATTGTCCAAATCTGATGGTTGTAGTCTGGTTATATAAAAGAATATCCTGTTTCAAGAAAACATAGTCGAGTATTCTGAAATACTGGTATACCTTTTAAGTAAAGTAAGTGAAGTGAAGTCGCTCAGTCGTGTCCAGCTCTTTGCAAGCCCATGGACTGTAGCCTATCGGCCTCTTCCATCCATGGGATTTTCCAGGCAAGAAAACTGGAGTGGGTTGCCATTTCCTTCTCCAGGAGATCTTCCCCATCCAGGGATTGAACCCAGATCTCTCACACTGTATACAGACGCTTTACCATCTGATCCACCAAGGAAGTCTAACTTACTCTCAAATTATTCAAGAATAAAGGGAGTAAGAAAATCTCTCAGTACTATTTATGCTTAAATTTTACTAACTTCTTAGGGGATTCATTACAATCATAAAGGAGGAAACTAATATTTCCCCAGCCTGATAAAAACCATATATCCATTTTTACTAGACACAGAATAGCATTATCTTTACAAAATGCATATGAAAGTTAAGTCCTATGTGTAAAGCTAATAGTACTTACCAAATATGATTGGAAATATAATATTGTATATATACTACACAAAAATCATTATTTAAACATTTTTCACCAGGATGTTCAAAACTCTCATATTTAAAAGCAATTATTGTTTATTATCATTTTCCTAAATTTTGGTTAGCCAATTTTTTAATTTAGTCTCTACCACAAAAGAATTAGGGCTTCCCTGGTGGCTCAGACAGTAAAGAATCCACCTGAAATGCAGGTGACCCAGGTTCAATCTCTGGGTCAGCAAGATCCCTTGGAGAAGGAAATGGCTATCCACTCCAGCATTCTTGCCTGAAGATCACTTTCCACACCTTTTTCCTGGCCCATTTAATACAGCTTGAGTGTGCAAACCACTGAACTCTTATTATCTTTCAAGATTACATGTTTACCTTACACTCCTAATTTTTCTGATTTTTATTCTGAGATTCTACACTTCAGCTCCAAATACTGTATTAATACCTCCAACTTTCCAAAGCCTTGATCTAATTCATTCAGACACTAAATTTTCAGAAATTTTCATATTTTCAGAGCAATGTGTTAAAACAAACTAGAAAGTCACTGAGCAGGCATACGTGATCATGAACTTTTCAAAAAAAAAAAAGTATAGCCAGGGTCATCAGTACACATCAGTACATCAGGCCATCTGTTAAAACATTGAGACATTTCCATTCTCCTTGATAGTTGGTCTTCCGTGGTGGCTCAGGAGATAAACAATCTGCCTGCAATGTGGGAGACCTGAGTTTAGTCCCTGGTTGGAAGGAATCCCTGGATGAAGGCGTGGAAACCCACCTTTGTCGTCAAAGTAATGTCTGTCCTTTTGAATATGCTATCTAGATTGGTCATAACTTTTCTTCCAAGGAGTAAGCGTCTTTTAATTTCATGGCTGCAGTCACCATCTGCAGTGATTTGGGAGCCCAGAAAACTAAAATCTGACACTGTCTCCCCTGTTTCCCCATCTATTTCCCATGAAGTGATGGGACCAGATGCCATGATCTTTGTTTTCTGAATGTTGAGCTTTAAGCCAACTTTTTCACTCTCTTCTTTCACTTTCATCAAGAGGCTTTTTAGCTCCTCTTCAAAATAGAAAAGGAATGAGTCAATATGAGGTATGTCTACTTTAACATTATTATTTCAATAAAAACATAATAGAAGATTAGGTCAATTGTTAAAATGTCAGAAAAATTTTAATAAAAGTAGATTATTCTATGCCTTTTTTAAAGACAGGGCACAGAAATCCAGGAAATTATTTACAGTAATATAATAATTAAGTAAGATCATTAGTAAATTCACTTTTCCACATAATTGAATTACACAGATAACTGAAACAATTTAAATGCCAATCCTTCTTCTAAGCATTTATGAGTTATTCTAAAATAGTTTCTTAAAATTTATGGATCCTATTTAAGAGTTTTGTTTTGATAATCTTTGATAATTTTTGTTAGGTGGTTATATTAATGAATATATTCTACTGAAGTATTTAAATCTTTAGTTATTAAGTATAAATACATTTGAATTTCTCAGATATATTATGAGTATGAGGTTGCCTTATTACAAATTCTGAAATTGAATTGAAATAATAATTGTACTCTACAAGAAAAATGAAGCTCTTTATTTCACAGATATTTATTGAATACTTTATGTGTGTTAGACGTGAAATAAACATTGGATCTATGTGGTGAAGAAGGCAGGCAAAGTCTCATAGGGTTAAAATTTATGGTGGAAAACATAGATCTCCTTATAGACCATAAATTCTAATGGTGGGATGCATATAAAAAACTAATAAATAGATTAGCAATAATAAAGCATAACAAGTCAATTATTAAAGTTCAAGAAATATTTGAATCCCTGTTAGATCACTGAACAAAGCAGATAAAAATCTCTATCTTATATAGCTTGCATTCTGGCAATAATTACATAACATATGAGTAAATTACAGAAGCTTATAAGTGCTATGAAAACCAAAAGATCAGAGTAAAGGGATTATATATCAGATCAAAATCGGATTATAAAGGACAAACAGATAATTTCTGTGCCTGTGTACATGCTAAGTTGCTTCAGTTATGTCCGACTGTTCGCAACCCCATGGACTGTAAGCCTGCCACGTTCCTCTGTCCATAGGATTCTCCAGGCAAAAAAAATTGGAGTGGATTGCCATGCCCTCCTCCAGAGGATCTTCCCAAATCAGGGATTGAACCTGCATGTCTTCAGTTCAGTTCAGTTCAGTCACTCAGTCGTGTCCAACTCTTTGCGACCCCATGAATCGCAGCACGCCAGGCCTTCCTGTCCATCACCAACTCCCGGAGTTCACTCAGACTCACGTCCATCGAGTCAGTGATGCCATCCAGCCATCTCTTACATCTCCTGAATTATTAGCAGGCAGGTACTTTACCAGTAGTGACACCTGGGAAGCCCCAACTGGTGTGAGGTATACCAAAAACTGTGAAATATCCATATCAAAAGATAGGAGGGAGACATCTTTTTGAAGATCTCGGGAGCAACATTAGTATCAGGAAAAAACATTTATGCAAAATGTATAATGCAGAAACTAACTTGCATGGTTAAGGTGAAAGAAAAAGAGGTTAATATTTCTGGGGTCCAGAGAGTACAGTCACATTTGCTTTGGTCTAAAGAGGAAGCCTAGGCTTGACCATGCAAGACTATGCCAACCTGAGTATGATTAGATTTATGTGTATAATAACACAATATATTCTTCTCCAAAATCCATATCTACTAGATAGCATTCCATGTTTATGTTTAACCACATGCATTTGTATGCTTGTGTCTGTTTCTGAAAGCACTCATTAATAGCATTAAAATAATTGAAATAGCAATGAAATAATACGTTCTGTGTTCACTTAGGCCCTTGCATTCACTGAGGTTTTTATTTTTTATTTTTATTTTTATATGGTTGGTTGATTTCTCTGGACCAGTGTTCCAAATGAAAAGTTAGGATCATGCCCAATTGAATTGTTACACAATTGGGTAGTCAATGAGCGTGAAGTTAAAGAAAGGCATGGGCAGTCACACATAGAATAAGGTAATCAAGTTGCAGTGAATCTGAGAAGGGAAAACAGAAACAGAGCATAGCAGTTTACAAAAATATCAAGAACAGCAACATGCCAAACTGTTGATAAGAATACAATCAAGTAATAGGGTGTGTTTGGAAGGTAACTGCTTTTACGTTTAATCATTTAATTCATTTTATATCCATAGTAATTATTTTACACTTTTATAACTTTTATTTCACTAAAGTAGAATGAATGAATGCACACATCCCTTGAAGTTTATATTCTCATCCATTTCCAAGGTTTGTAACTAAGGTCCAAAGGGGGCTCCCAGTATACATGCCATGAGGGAATGAGGGGAACTGAGGCGTCTTTAATGATCTCTGTCCATACTGTCATCTTCATGTACATTATCTAGAGTAGTCGCCTATGGTTTTTCCAGCGGTCAAGTAAAGATGTGAGAGTTGGACTATAAAGAAAGCTGAGCACAGAATAATTGATGCTTTTGAACTGTGGTGTCGGAGAAGACTCTTGAGAGTCCCGTGGACTGTGAGGAGATGCAACCAAATCAGCCTAAAGGAGATCAGTCCTGAGTGTTCATTGGAAGGACTGATGTTGAAGCTGAAACTCCAATACTTTGGCCTCGTGATGTGAAGAACTGACTCATTGGAAAAGCCCCTGATGCTGGGAAAGATTGAGGGCAGGAGAAGGGGATGACAGAGGATGAGATGGTTAGATAGCATCACTGATTCCATGGACATGGGTTTGAGTAGACTCCGGGAGTTGGTGATGGGCAGGGAGGCCTGGCATGCTGTGGTTCATGGGGTGGCAAAGAGTCACGACTGAGCAACTGAAGTGACTGAACTGAACTGAGTTTCCAAGCATTAACCTTTTCAGATTGACACCAAATATCCCCTCTACAGTCTCTTTTAAATCTGTTCCACTCTTCCCAAACCTGTGTCAATCGTAGGAGCTCATGGTTTATTCCAGAAATAAATAAGTGATTTGGACAATAAAGCTACAAAGGGTCTCTTTCTAAAGCCCAGTTTTTCACTTCTTTGGGCTCTCCCAAGTGCAAGCAGCACTAGTAAATAGCCATAACTCTCCTTTTTCCTTAAAATTCTTTACTCTGCCTGGTTCTTTGAATCATTTTTAATTTTCTTCCTCTGGAATTTAGCCTAAGAAAAAGGAACCCATCTTCCAGCAGCATTTCTCTTTATCATGATCCTGCCCCAATCTGCCTGCACCTCAGGGAATTCTTGTCTCTTTTCTAGCCTCAGGAATAAGAAGAACTATGGTCTGTCAACATTCTCCTACTTCCAAATCTGTTGTCTTTGATCTGAATCTTTACATTCGGCAGTAGAGTCTAGCTTTGAAACTGTAAAGAACATGAAATATTTTTTGGGGGGGAGGGCTGCTTTTCACATCCTTCCCAAGAGGTAAAATATTTAGATTGGTAATGCTGGCAACTGATTAGGTATTGGTGAAGAGGTTGAATCAAAACCCAAGGGTCTTGGAACTTCCCTGGAGGCCCAGTAGCTAAGACACTACCATTCCAATGCAGGGGCTTCAGGCCCTAGTCAGGATTCTAGGATCCCACATGCTGCACATTGGGGCCAAAACAACATACACACAAACAAACAAACAAAAAACCCACAAGGGTCCAAAAGTCACACACAATGCAAGGAAAAAATCAGTTAATATTTTAAAATATTTTTTGTCACATTAATCTAGAACATGGTAGGATGAGATCCTAGACCAGGATATAACATGGAAAGGATTTATAGCAAAAGTAAGTCACATCCAGTAGCAGCATTATTTTTAGGGAAAAAAAAGGAGATATGGTTATATTAGAAAAAAATTATTTTTATATCTTGTTGGGTTGTTGTTCAGTTGTTCATGTCTGACTTTTTGTGACCCCATGGACTGTAGCACACCACGCTCCTCTGTTCTTCACTATTTCCCAGAGTTTTCTCAAATTCACGTCCATTGAGTCGGTGCAAGTGAAAGTCGCTCAGTCATGTCCAACTCGTTGTGACCCCATGGATTATATAATTCATGGAATTCTCCAGATCAGAATACTGGTTTGGGTAGCGTTCTCTTCTCCAGAGGATCTTCACAATCCTGGGATCAAACCCAGGCCTCCCACATTGCAGGTGGATTCTTTGCCAGCTGAGCCATAAGGGAAGCCCAAGAATACTGGAGTGGGTAACCTATCCCTTCTCCAGTGGATCTTCCAGACTCAGGAATCGAACTGGGGTCTCCTGCATTGCAAGAAAATTCTTTACCAACTGAGCTATCAGGGAAATTCCCCCCTCTCCATTGAGTCTGTAATGCTACATAACCCACTAATCCTCTGCTGCTCCTTACTCCTTTGGCCTTCATTATTTCCCAGCATCAGGATCTTTTCCAATGAGTTGGCTCTTTGCATCAGATGGCCAAAGTATTGAAGCTTCAGCTTCAGCATCAGTCCTTCTAATGAAATTTCAGGGTTGATTTCCTTTAGGATTGACTAGTTTGAACTCCTTGCTGTTGAAGGGGCTGTCAGGAATCTTCTCCAACACCACAATTTGAAAGCATCGTTGCTCAGCCTTCTTTATGGTCCAACTCTCACATCCTCACATGACTACTGGAAAAATCATAACTTTCATGCCTAGGAAGCTGTAAATTTTATAGACTTCTTTATAAAGAAGAATATTTGATTGTAAAGATTCCTCATTAGAAGGGAATGTTCCTAAAGTAGGAGATACATGAGCCCTAGGCTGAATAGGGTCTTCCCTGTGGAAAGAAACTCCATAATAGCAAGATAATGGAGGAGGCTGGGCCCTGCTCAAATAAGAGATAAAAGACCATATATTCCTCACTCTTGAAGTTAAGAAGACCTCCCTGACTACACATGAAAGAAAGGCTCCTTAGGGGGTCAAAAAAGGGAGCATCACCTTATAAGTTGTGTTGTAACTACCCATAGGCCTCTTTGCTAGAATCCATCTTGGCTAAAAGATGGGCATGCTCACATGGGAGGACCCTGAGACATACCAAATATGGACTGAGAGCCAGGCAAACCCAGATGAAAAGTATTTCAAACAACTATGAGAGCATGACTCTTTCTCTCTGAGTCCAACTATTTCTTTATACATGTACTGTACTATTTTTTATCCTAATAAATTCTTGTTTTACTATTTTCCGTCATTGTGGGAATTTTTTTTTTTCTACAAAGCCTAAGAGTCAGGGCTTTGTCACTAACCACTGGTCTAGTGGTTAGGATTCAGTGCTCTCATTGCTACAGATGACCTCAATCTCTGGCCAGGAACTGAAGCTCTACTTCAAGTTGCCACAGGCTGAGGCCCCCCAAGGTCATTCCCATTTGATCTTTTCTCTCTTACAGCATATGCTCTACAACAAACCAGTATTGAAAGTCTTTTGTATGCAGTCTGGTTAGATGCCTGTCTTTAGTTTTATTTTAAAAAGTTAAAATGAATAACATTACTAATTAAAGAAATATATATAGGCAAAGGATATGAAGTTCCCTGCTAAGTATAATTGACATGACAATTACAATTTGAAAGGTCAAAAAGCACTTTAAAATGGTTGAATCAAGTATAGAGCAATTGATCTCAATAATGATACATATTTAGCAAATGACATATCCCTTTTATCATTATATTAAAATGTATATTTCACTATTCAAAACTCTCTGTATTATATCCCAATTACTCTACAAATCTAAAATTGTTCTAAAGGTTCAAATATATTAAATCTTTAAAAGTACTTCTTATCTAGATATTATAGTTCCTTTACACATGACTTTATTCCTCAAAGGGAAGGCAAGGCAGAAGTCTATTGAGGGACTGAATTCATGATAGCAGTCAACTTCCTGGGAAGATGTCAGTCCTTTCCAACCTGATTTATAGATTCAGCACAATTCAATCAAAATTCAAGCATGTGATTTTGTGGATATTAACAAATGTCTCTACTCTTTATGTGAAAAGGCAAAAGACCTAGAATGGCCAACAAAATATTGAAGGATAAAGTTGGAAGACTGTCACTATCCAACTTCAAGATTTATCATGCAGTTTCAGTAATCAAGACAATATGGTATTGGTGAAAGAAAAGGAAAAAAAAAAAAATATATATCAATGGAACAGAATGAAGAGCCAGAAATAAACTCACACAAATATAATCAACTGATCTTTATCAAAGGAACAAAAACAATTCAGTAGAGAAAGGATCTTCTTTAGAAGGCAATGGCACCCCACTCCAGTACTCTTACTGGGAAATCCCATGGACGGAGGAGCCTGGTAGGCTGCGGTTCATGGGGTCGCTAAGAGTCTGACCCGACTGAGTGACTTCACTTTCACTTTTCACTTTCATACATTGGAGAAGGAAATGGCAACCCACTCCAGTGTTCTTGCCTGGAGAATCCCAGGGAAGGGGGAGCCTGGTGGCCACCGTCTCTGGGGTCGCACAGAGTCGGACACGACTGAAGCAACTTAGCAGCAGCAGCACTCTTTCTAACAAAACATGCTGAAAGAGCCGACATCCACACTCAAATCTAGACTCAGATCTTACACCTTTCACAAAATGAAAACAAAATGGATCATGGGTCTAAATGTAAAATGCAAAACTTTGAAATTCCTAGAAGATAACAGGGGATTAAAATCTAGGTGACTTTAGGTTTAGTAATGACTTTCTAGATATATCACTGAAGATATGATCCATGAAAGAAGAAATAAATAAGCCAAATTTCACTAAAATTAAGAACTTTAGTTCTGTGAAACATACTGTTTAGAGGATGATAATACAAGTCAAATATTAGGAGAAAGTTTTTTTAAAAACATGAATGTGATAAAGGACTTGTATCCAAAATGCACAAATGACTCTTACAGTTCAACAACAACAAAAAAATTCGATTTAAAACTTGGCAAAAAATCTGAATAGACACCTCACAAAGAAAAGAGAAGATGAAAAATGAGCATATGAAGAGGCGCTTAATATCATATGTCATTAAGGAATTTCAAATTATAGCAAAAATAAGATACTACACCTATTAGAAAAATGAAGTGGAAGTCACTCAGTCCTTTCCAACTCTTTGCAACTCCATGGACTGTAGTCCACCAGGCTCCTCTGTCCATAGGGATTCTCCAGGCAAGAAAACTGGAGTGGGTTGCCATACTCTCCTCCGTGAAATCTTTCAACCCAGGGACTGAACATTGGTCTCCTACATTGTGGGGAGATTCTTTACCATCTGAGCCACCAGGGAAGCCCAAGAATATGGAGTGGGTAGCTTATCCCTTCTCTGGGGGATCTTTCTGACCCAGGAATAGAACTGGGTTGTCCTATATCACAGGTGGATTCTTTACCAACTGAGCTACCAAGGTAGCTAAAACAGAACTTTGACAACACCAAATGCTGAAGAAGATATGGAGCAACAGAAATTATAATTCATTGCAGATAAGAATGCAAAATTGTACAACAACTTTTTAAGAGAGTTTGGCAGTTCCTTGAAAAATTAAACACACTTCTTTCATATCCAGCAATTGCACTCCCTGGCATTTGATCAAGTGGATTGCAAACCTATGTCCACAGAAAAATGTGCACACAGTTTATAGCAGTATTATTCATTATTGCTAAAATCTAGAAGAGACAAAGATGCCCCTCGATATACAAATGAATAAGCTAACAGAACTACATACATACAACAGAATAATATTCAGCCATTACAAACAATAAGTTAGCAGGACTCAAAAAGACATCCAAGGATCAGAATCATAAATGCATAGTGAAAAGGGACATAAATCAATCTGAAAATGCTATGTGTTGTATTGTATCTTATTCCACGGAGGAAATGGGCTACATTTTGTGTTTCAAAATGATGATTTTTAGCATACAAAAGTTTTTTGAAACTAAAGACTTGAATGAAATTATGTAGATGGAAAAACTAAGGGAATGGTAGAAAGACAACTGGTGGCAAGGGCTCAGCGAGAGGGAGGGAAGGAAGACTAAATAAATGAAGCATGGGAGGTTTTTTTGAGAGGTGAAACTGTTTGATACTGTGGTAGTGGATACTGACATTATATACTTGTCAAAATGCATAGAACTGCACAGCACAGAGTATACTCTAATGTAAGCTATTAACCTTAGCTAATAATAATGTATAAATATTGATTTATTAATTATAACAAAGGTACCACACTGATGTAATATTTTTCCTAATAGGGGAAACTGTGAGGAGGCAGAGAAGATACATGGAAACTCTGTGTACTTTCTGTCAATTTTTCTGGAAATCTTAAAGTGCTCTATAAATAAAGAAGTGACTGACTCATATTCTTAGAAATTTAATTTAAGTGAGATCTCACATCTAAAAGTGAAGGGCAAAATTATTTTATCCTGTAGAAAAATGCCATTTTGAATGTAATCCTTTTTCATTTGTCCACTCATTTATGTATTCTAATGGTATTAATTGAGCACCTAATAAGTGATCAGGTATTAAATACTGTGTGCTAGTCACTGAGTATATTGTAGTGAAGTAGATGGAGACGATCTCTGCCCTCAAATGGATTATATTAAGGAATACAGGCAAGCAATCACACAATCCTCCCTGGTGGCATATACAGTAAATAATATGCCTGCGATGCAGGAGACTGGGACTGAGTCTCTAGGTCGGGAAGATGCCCTGGAGAAGGAAATGGCAACCCACTCCAGTGTTCTTGCCAGGAGAATCCCAGGGACCGAACAGCCTAGCGGGCTAAAGTCTATGGGGTCGAAAAGAATAGGACAGGACTGACTGACTATCGTTTTCACTTTCACTTCAGTATTATGGAAGGGAAATAGCAAGGCACTAAGAAGATGCCAGGAGATGAATAATGAGAGGTGTAAACCCAGAATTGGGGTAAAAGGGAAAGACATGGGGCAGACAGGAGGCTAGTAGATGGAATTAGCAAAGAAGATAAAAGCGACAGGGAGAAAAATTATAAGCCTAAGGAAGATCTGTTCTTGAAATATTAATGTGTGTGTGTGTGTGTGTGTAAGAGAGAGAGGAAGAGAGAGAGATTGAAAGATGTCAAATGATGATGATTTGAGGATCGTCGTGTTTGAACAAATAATCCTTCATTTAAGCAGGAAACTGAATTGTACAGGGAGGTCAATTAAGAGTCCATTGCAGTAATTTCTGCAGGAATATAATGGCAGACTAAACAGATGCTGGAGGTGATGGTGATGGAAAGTAGTACACTGATCAACAAATGTTTACAAGTATGTGCTACAGAAATCAGTTGGGAAGAGAAATGTGTCAAGAATGGCTCCAGGCTTCTCTCCTGGTTCAATTGAGTGGGGGACAGTGCCCTTCACGGATATGGAATACATGGAAATTGAATTATGCAGGTAGAAGATAATGAGGTTTGTTTTGTTTTTCATAATGTAAGCCTGTAATGTAAGCTGGGGATAAATATTTGAGAGATACAGATGGCAAATAATACAATGAGGTTCCCTTTTGAGACAAAGTAAGTTGTATGAATTGAAATGGGAAGAACCTCAAGGGATTTCAAAACTTTGGGGGGGAAAAAGTGACTTTTCTGAAAATTTTACTGGAAGTCTTTTCAGACTAGCAGCAAAAATAAGTAAGCAAACAAATCTACAAGAGCAAATGCTTCAGCCAATTCTGATTTAACCATAAAGATAATTCAAAACGTTTGCGTATGATGATACATTGTCTCTCAAAGCATTTGCAATTGCAAAGACCCAAAAAGTGAACTTGATTAGGGGGAAAAAAAAAAACTTTCAAATTGATAGGTATATTATGTGTGAAGTCGCTCAGTCGTGTCCAACTTTTTGCGACCCCGTAGACTATAGCTCACCAGGCTCCTCCGTCCATGGGATTCTCCAGGCACAAATACTGGAGTGGGTTGCTATTATATATTTAAACTGTTAGTCACTCAGTCATGTCCAACTTTTTCAACCCCATGGACTGTAACCCACCAGGCTCTTCTGTCCATGGAATTCTTCAGGCAAGAACACGAAGTGGATAGCCATACCTTTTTGTTTTTCCCAAAGATTTTCCTGGCCCAAGGGTTGAACCAGAGTCTCTTGCATTGTAGACAGATTCTTTACTGTCTGAGCCACTAGGAAAACCCTATTATAAATAAATAGTTATACATAAAATGATAGTTATGATATCTATAATAGCCTCTCATATAATTAGAAATGTTAAATTTCCAAATTTCAATGCATTGCATATTAGACATTCTTTAAAAACCTTGGCAGATCCTTAAAAGAAATAAGTATAGTGGAATGAAGTTGAGTTGAGAAAGTTCCTCTGTAATTTTATATCACAAAGCTTATTATCTGAAGTACATTGAAGCTTAATCCTGATTATAGAACTGTTTGTCACAAGATTACATTCTTAACCTTGTAACTAAAACAAATTAAATTGTACCAGATTCTCTTTTGCTGCAGTCAGTGGCAGAGGGCTGGATTGATGATGTACTATTTCTCTTCTTTTTACAAGCTTTCTTACAGGAATTAGGTGTTAGAATTTTATGGCCTCATATGGCCTCTGAAAGATAACATTAAACTGTGTGCCTTTAGCCTTTTCCGTGTTCTGTGATTTCACTGAATTGTGGTTCTTTGTGATTCTTCCCTTTACAAGGTATCCCAGCAGCCAAAGACAAAGGAGAAAAGGGTACTGAAAATGCCATTTGTAACTGATAGTGGCCAAAGACAGGCAGTTCAGGGTTTTATTTCTCAGCAGCCAGTTTCTCAAGTTGGTTTTTCATCCTTTCAGTTTAGTCGCTCAGTCGTGTCCGACTCTTTGCGACCCCATGGACTGAAGCCCACCAGGCTCCTCAGTCCATGGAATTTTCCAGGCAAGAGTACTGGAGTGGGTTGCCATTTCCTTCTCCAGAGGATCTTCCCAACCCAGGGATTGAACCCAGGTCTCCCGCACTGCAGGCAGACGCTTTAACCTCTGAGCCACCAGGGCATCCTTTAAACAGTCATTAAAATGAAAAGTAAACAAAGCTCTGAAGTATTTCATAAATAATGCTATTGTACAGAATCCAAGTTCCTACTGTCCCTTGAATGATGGGCCAATAAATCAAGAGGTGTTGGGATAAGAGATTCTGCCTATATTAGAAAAGCCAGCAAATGAAGATGACAGACTACCATTTCTCCAAGTCATGTGGAATTCAGACTTCTTTTATACTCAAAGCAGAGGAGTTGTAGCTAGTTGTTGCAAACTGCTTGGTGCTGACCAGACCCCAAAGGGGATGTGATAATCCTTTGTTCTTACTCCTATCCAACTATATCTGGTCAGGACATTTCTGGTAACCTCCAACAAGATAAACATTATTCTCTGTCCTGAGATTTTTATGTCTGAATGAATGGAAAGAGGTATATCTTTAAAGGTCCGAGCCTTGAGAAAGGGCTGTTAAGTATAATTCAGGTTCTAAGCAACACTCTTTTACAAAGGTGCAGAGCCAGCATGACTCAGCACAGAGCACAATGGGTGGAGTTAAAGGAATAAATACAATATGGAGTCAGGTTTGTTCTCTGTTACACCATTAGAAGGTGTGATTTTTTTCTTTTTTCCTTGATTTATAGAAGAACTTCTGAGCTAGATAATCTGTTAACCTATAAGTCACATAAGGAACCAGGGATAATTCCCTCACAGTTCCCATTCATTTGTGATATCACCAGCTATTATTTTTAAAATTAAGTGGATCCTGTCAACATTAAAAAAACAACAACAACAATAAAAAAAACCTGGGTGCTGCTTATGTGCCAGGCATGCAAGTGCTAAGTCACTTTCAGTCGTGTCTGATTCTGTGATCCTATGGATTGTAGTCCACTCAGGCTCCTCTGTCCGTGGGATTCTTCAGGCCAGAATACTGGAGTGGGTTGCCATGCCAGGCGGGCTCTTTACCACTAGTACCACTGCCAGACACTAATGATATAAAAAGCCTTTCCAGGGTGCTCTGCTGTTTAAGCATCCTGCCAATGCAGGAGGTACAAGAGACTGCGGGTTTGATTCCTGGGTCAGGCAAATCCCCTGGAGGAGGAAAGGTAACCCATTCTACTATTCTTGCCTGGAAAATTACATGAACAGATGAGTCTGTCGGGCTACAGTGTGGGGTCACAGTCAGACATGATTGAGTGACTGAGCACACAATGATATAAAGTTATTAATAAAATACATTAACAAATAATGCATTTTATTAATAAATACATTAATAAAATACATTCTGCTGAATGTATTTGATATTATGCAGAGATGCTGTCTGAAAATCAGGATACACAAAAAATTACTCTCTTCAGTAACAGGATTCGTGATGAAGATTAAAATTCCAGATTCCTTAGAGTTGTGGAAACAAGTAATTTTTGTGATGACTCCATTATTATATGTGCAATCAACAGCCACCTACTTTAATTATTTGGGGTATTCAACTGTTTGGAGTTAAGAAACAGGCCCAGGTGATAGCTGAAGGGCCCTTTCAATATTTAGATTCTTTGATTCATTGCTGTCAAGATGCAATCCTACCCCAAAGCTACTTTCTGTTTATCCATGTTTATCATTCCATGAATATGAATCAGATTGCGCATTTGCATTCTAGGTAAACATATGGGCAAAGGCAAACATACACACCACACTCTTTAAATTGTTAAATAAATAAATGACAAATCAGCCATTTTGATACTGAAAATAATACATCACTAAAGACTGAGGTTGAAAGGAAAAATAACCTGAATGTGAATTGCTTTGAGATTCCTTTTGCTTTGAAAATGATCTCCAGAGGCATTGAAAATGGAAATTAAATTCTAAGGAAGTTTTAGGTGGTCTTTTTTCCTACAATAAAAAAAAATATGCAAGTCATTTTGATTTCAATGATTTCATCTACTGAATCTATAAATTGCAAAGTAGAGGCAAAATAACTCTCGGTTTTCTTTAGCCAAAATTACATACATAAAATAAATCAGAGCAATACATTTGATTTAAAAGAGTCAAAGATGAACAGAAACATTTAATATTTAGAATTTGTTATTCCCTAATCAGAGAGAAGAAAAAGAATTAGAGAAACCATATGATAAAATATGTAAACACATTAAATTAAATGTAATATCCTTCTTTTCCATTCATCTTAGAGAAAATGCAAAATTTATCTCAATGTCCCATGGGTTGGTTGCTTTATCTTTTTAAAAAGGTGCATAAAATCATCATCTTTCAGGTGTTATTTTGACATGTCTTTTAATAAGTTCTAATTAAATCTGTTTAAAATTAATAGACAAAAATAAACCAGAAAACTTTACTCAAAACAAACAAAAATAATAAACACTGAAGGTCTTTTGAATGTCTTTGAGGAAACAGTCCTGTTTTCCCTTCTAGAAACGTCTTTTTTCAGAATTCTCAGATCAAAATTCCATAGGAAAGAGAACATCCTCGATTCACCTTGATGCAAACTTACAGCTAATAGACCTATTTCTTTCATTCTGCTTTCTGTTGTATATTTTAGAGTTAATATTCACCACCCTTCCCTCTCTCATTCTTTTTGTCTATCTCTCAATAGATGATAGATAAATATATAGATAGTTTTCTTTTAGATATTAAGCACCTCTCTTCTAACCCGCACTCCTGATATTATCTGGGAATTGCTTAAATATGTTTGCAAGCATGATTAGAAAAATAATTAAACCTCTCCTATTTTACTGAGGGAGAAGGCAATGGTACCCAACTCCAGTACTCTTGCCTTGGAAATCCCATGGATGGAGGAACCTGGTGGGCTGCAGTCCATGGGGTCGCTAAAAGTTGGACACGACTGAGCAACTTCACTTTCACTTTTCACTTTCATGCATTGGAGAAGGAAATGGCAACCCACTCCAGTGTTCTTGCCTGGAGAATCCCAGGGACAGGGGAGCGTGGTGAGCTGCCATCTATGGGGTAGCACAGAGTTGGACACGACTGAAGCGACTTAGCAGCAGCAGCAGCACTTTACTGAGTACAAAATAAAACTGGCATAAACAAATAATTACCAAATAATAGATGTTATTGACACATTTCTATTCCTCAACCTGAAATATTTTCCTCTTCTGGCCTTATCCCTTGGTCCAACTCATTTAGGTATAAAAATATAATTTCTCTTATATAGTTCTAAAGAAGACTGAGTGATGAAGAACTGATGCTTTGAACTGTGAATATTCATTGGAAAGACTGATATATTCCTAGTGAAATAAGAGAATGAAAATATGGCTTAAAATTTAACATTCAAAAAATGAAGATCATGGCATCTGGTCATATCACTTCACTGCAAATAGATGGGGAAACAATGTAACCACTGACAGATTTTATTTTCCCAGGCTCCAGAATCACTGTAAATGATGACTGCAGCCTTGAAATTAAAAGACATTTGCTCCTTGGAAGAAAAGCTATGACCAACCTAGACAGCATATTAAAAAGCAGAGTCATTACTTTACCAACAAAGGTCCATCTAGGCAAGGCTATGGTTTTTCCAGTAGTCATGTATGGAAGTGAAAGTCGGACCATAAAGAAAGCTGAGTACTGAAGAACTGATGCTTTTAAAGTGTGGTGTTGGAGAACACTCCTCAGAGTCCGTTGGACTGCAAGGAGATCCAACCAATTCATCCTAAAGGAGATCAGTCTTAGGTGTTCATTGGAAAGACTGATGCTGAAGCTGAATCTCCCAGTACTTCAGCCACCTGATGCCAAGAACTGACTCATTGGAAAAGATCCTGATGCTGGGAAATTTTGAAGGCAGGAGGAGAAGGGGACGACAGAAGATGAGATGGTTGGATAGCATCACTGACTCCATGAATATGAGTTTGAGCAAGCTTTGGGGATGGTAAAAGACAGAGAAACCTGCATGCTGCCATCCACGATGTCAAAAAGAGTGAGACATGACTGAACAACTGAACAATAATTGAAAAATCTGCCTGCAATACAAGAGACCGGGTTTGATCTCTGGACCAGGAAGACGACCTGAAGAAGGGGATGGCTACCCACTCTAATATTCTTGCATGGAGAATTTCATGGACAGAGGGGCCTAGTGAACTGTACACTCCATGGCCTCACAGAGAGATGGGTGTGACTAACACTTTCATATGACTTAACACTGGATGGCGGTGGAATGGTGCTGGAGCATCTATGAGAAGATACCCCCATCCAAGGACAGAGAAGCTCCAGCAAGATGGTAGGCACTGGAGCGACTTTGAGGAGATACCTCATGTCCAAGGGCAAAGCAGAAGCCCCAGTAAGATGGTTCAGTTCAGTTCCGTTCAGTTGCTCAGTCATGTCTGACTCTTTGCGACTCCATGAATCGCAGCACGCCAGGCCTCTCTGTCCATCACCAACTCCCACAGTTCACTCAGACTCACGTTCACTGAATCAGTGATGCCATCCAGCCATCTCATCCTCTGTCGTCCCCTTCTCCTCCCGCCCCCAATCCCTCCCAGCATCAGAGTCTTTTCCAGTGAGTCAACTCTTCACATGAGGTGGCCAAAGTACTGGAGTTTCAGCTTTAGCGTCATTCCTTCCAAAGAAATCCCAGGGCTGATCTCATTCAGAATGGACCGGTTGGATCTCCCTGCAGTCCAAGGACTCTCAAGAGTCTTCTCCAACACTACAGTTCAAAAGCATTCGGCTTTTGAATTCTTCGGTTCAATTCTTCAGTTCTCAGCCTTCTTCACAGTCCAGCTCTCACATCCATACATGACCACAGGAAAAACCATAGCCTTGACTAGACGGACCTTAGTTGGCAAAGTAAGGTCTCTGCTTTTGAAGGGCAAAATCACATTTAGAATCAAATTCCATACCCACCAGAGATGTTCAGATGGCTCAAACAAACCTTGTGTGAACCAGGAGCCAAAGACCCCACAGAGATTGAGAAAGAACTGTGCATGAATGTCTCCCATGGTGATATGGGTCAACAGAGGACTGCCGCAGAGGCAGGAACTCTGGGTGCAGTAAACCTGGGTATGGCATAAGCCCTCTTGGAGGAGTTTCCCACTAATCCCACCACAAAGCTGCCATAACTTACAGAGGACTGGAGAAATAGACTCTTGGAGGGCAAAAACATAACCTTGTGTACATCAGGACCCAGAAGAAAGGAGCAATGACACCACAAGAGACTGACTCAGCCTGGCCATGAGTGTCCAGGAGTGTCTGGTAGAGGCATGGGTCGGTGGTCGTCTGCTGCAGGGTTAGGGGCACTGAGTGTAGCAGTGCATTCATAGGACCTTTTGAAGGAAGTTGCTGTTACTTTCATTATCTCCACCATAGTTTGGTCTCAGGGCAAAAAACTTGGAGGGAACACAGCCCCTCCCATCAAGAGAAAATTGGATTAAAGAGTTACTGCGTGTGGCCCCTCCCATCAGAAGAAGACCCAGTTTTACCTTCAGTCAGTCTCTCCTAAAGCATCCATAAGCCTCTTATCCTCCTCCATCAGAGGGCAGACAGACTGAAAATCACAATCACAGGAAACTAGCCAATCTGATTACATGGACCACCGCCTTGTCTAACTCAGTGACACTATGAACCATACCATGTAGGGCCATCCAAGATGGACAGGTCATGGTGGAGAGTTCGGACAAAACATGGTTCACTGAAAAAGGGAATGGCAAACCACTTCAGTATTCTTGCCTTGAGAACCCCATGAACAGTATGAAAAGGAAAAAAGATAGGATACTGAAAGGTGAACTCCTCAGGTTGGTAGGTGTCCAATATGCTGCTGGAGATGAGTGGAGAAATAACTTCAGAAAGAATGAAGAAATGAGGCCAAAACAAAAACAACACCCAGCTGTGGATGAGACTGGTGATAGAAGTAAAGTACATGCTGTAGGAGCAATATTACATAAGAACCTGGAATGTTAGGCCCATGAATCAAAGCAAATTGGAAGTGCTCAAACAGGAGATGGCAAGAATGAACATTGACATTTTAGGAATCAGCGAACTAAAATGAACTAGAATAATGAATTTAACTCAGATGACAATTATGTCTACTACTGTGGGCAAGAATCCCTTAGAAGAAACGGAGTAGTCATCATAGTCATCAAGAGAGTCTGAAATACAGTACTTGGATGCAATCTCAAAAATGGCAAAATGATCTCTTTTCCTTTTCAAGGCAAACCATTAAATACCAGAGTAATCCAAGTCTATGCCCTGACAGTAATGCTGAAGAAGCTGAAGTTGAACCATTCTATGAAGACCTATGACTTCCCTGGTGGCTCAGACGGTAAAGCGTCTGTCTACAATGCGGGAGACCTGGGTTTGATCCCTGGGTTGGGAAGATCCCCTGGAGAAGGAAATGGCAATCCACTCCAGGACTATTGCCTGGAAAGTCCCATGGACAGAGGAGCCTGGTAGGCAATAGTCTATGGGGTCGCCTTCTAGAACTAACACCTCAAAAAGATGTCCTTTTCATTATAGGGGACTGGAATGCAAAAGTAGGAAGTCAAGAAATAACTGGAGTAACAGGCAAATTTGGCCTTGGAGTACAGAATGAAACAAGGGAAAGGTTAATAGAGTTTTGCCAAGAGAACACACTGGTCATAACAAACACCCTCTCCCAACAACAAAAGAGAAGACTCTACACATGGACAACATCAAATGAACAATACTGAAATCACATTGATTCTATTCTGTACAGCCAAATATGGAGAAGCTCTATACAGTAAGCAAAAATAAGACTAGGAGCTGACTGAGGCTCAGACCATGAACATCTTTTTGCCAAATTTAGACTTAAATTGAAGGAAGTAGGGAAAACCATTAGACCAGTCAGGTATGACTTAAATAAAATCCCTTACAATTATACAGTAGAAGTGACAAGTAGATTCAAGTGATTAGATCATGGCATCTGGCCCCATCACTTCATGGGAAATAGATGGGGAAACAGTGTTATACTTTATTTTGGGGGGCTCCAAAATCACTGCAGATGGTGAGCGCAGCCATGAAATTAAAAGACGTTTACTCCTTGGAAGAAAAGTTATGACCAACCTAGATAGTATATTCAAAAGCAGAGACATTACTTTGCTGACTAAGGTCCGTCTAGTCAAGGCTATGGTTTATCCTGTGGTCATGTATGGATGTGAGAGTTGGACTGTGAAGAAGGCTGAGCACCGAAGAATTGATGCTTTTGAACTGTGATGTTGGAGAAGACTCTTGAGAGTCCCTTGGACTTCAAGGTGACCAACCAGTCCATTCTGAAGGAGATCAGCCCTGGGATTTCTTTGGAAGGAACGATGCTAAAGCTGAAACTCCAGTACTTTGCCACCTCATGCGAAGAGTTGACTCATTGGAAAAGACCCTGATGCTGGGAGGGATTAGGGGCAGAAGGAGAAGGGGATGACCGAGGATGACATGTCTGGATGGCATCACGGTCAATGGACATGAGTCTGAGTGAACTGTGGGAGTTGGTGATGGACAGGGAGGCCTGGCGTGCTGCGATTCATGGGTTCGCAAAGAATCGGACACGACTGAGCGACTGAACTGAACTGAATCCTTATTCTGAATCCTAGTACAAGAGTCCTTCCTTCTTTACTTTTACCCCAGGAAGAACTCAGTATCTCTTCTAAATATATGCTGAATGCTGTTATTACATGTTGATTTTAAAAAATACAAAATTAATTAGTTGCTTTAAATAAATTTTTAGTTTACTAGATATTTCATCTTTCTTGATCAGTCTGAAGCTTTTCAATACATTCTACAGTAAATGCTGCATATGTACAATTTGTTAAAGTCTGTGTATTTAATGAGATTTCACCCATAGCAGTTTTAGTCTCTGTCCTCAGGAACTCAGGATAAATACTAATTTATTCTCTTTTACCCTTAGAGGCACTCAGTCAAGGAGTTAGAAAAACTATTTTCCCTTCCAGCTATGTAACTTTATAATAGGTTACTTGCTTTGTTAATTTACAGAATCACAGCATGCTATACTTATTTGACAAATTAAATCAAAAATAGCAAATGTAAAGAGAAGAAGTAGTAAATTTAAGAAGTTTAATGATACTGCACCATGGAAAAATTTATAGAATTCATTGTTCACATGTTATATCATATGTCACATGTCAGTATATGAATGTATCATAACAAGTTTAACTCATAAATATATGATAATTATAAAGTACCTATTAGTAATTCCCTAAGTTAAAGAATATAAAATCATAGAAAATTTGTCTCCCAAGAGCATTCTTCTGTCAGTCAGAGGAGTATTTTGGGAAATATAAAAATGATGTCTTGTTCAAGAGTTTCAAAAAGCTTGTCCTGAATGTAGATATAATGGTTTATGATCTGAATCTCAATGTCGGTCAGCTATCAAGTACTGTGGTTTGTCTGGTGCCAGATGATTGTTTTTGCTGTTAAACCATAATCATCATTAGCGTTTTAATTCTAATCATGTAGACATAACTTATAATTTTTATTAGAATGCCCTTATAGACACACTGCAGGGCTTGTTTCTCTTATAATGTTGATAGTTAGTTACTGGGAAAATGACTTACTTGGACCAGTGGTTTTCCTAATAGGGTCAAGGGATAAAGCTAAGGTGTTTGGTTCCATTATTATTTAAAATGCCCTCAGTTCAAGATTGAGCCCATCTCTGCATGAAATGTTCCCTTGGTAACTCTAATTTTCTTGAAGAGATCTCTAGTCTTTCCCATTCTACTGTTTTCCTCTATTTCTTTGCATTGATCACTGACAAGGCTTTCTGATCTCTCCTTGCTATTGTTTGGAACTCTGCATTCAAATGGGTATATCTTTCCTTTTCTCCTTTTCTTTTCTCTTGCCTTCTTTTCACAGCTACTTGCAAGGCCTTCTCAGACAGCCATTTTGCTTTGTTCCATTTCTTTTTCTTGGGGATGGTCTTTATTCCTGTCTCATACAATGTCATGAACCTCCATCCATAGTTCATCTGGCACTCTGTCTATCAAATCTAGTCCCTTAAATCTATTTCTCACTCCAACTGTATTGTCATAAGGGATTTGATTTAGGTCATACCTGAATGGTCTAGTGGTTTTCTCCACTTCCTTCAATTTCAATCTGTATTTGTCAATAAGGAGTTCATGATCTGAGCCACAGTCAGCTCCTGGTCTTGTTTTTTCTGACTGTATAGACCTTCTCCATCTTTGGCTGGAAAGAATAGAATCAATCTGATTTCAGTGTTGACCATCTGGTAATGTCCATGTGTAGAGTTTTCGTGTGGATCACAATAAAATGTGGAAAATTCTGAAAGCGAGGGAATATCAGACCACCTGATGTGCCTCTTGAGAAACCTATATGCAGGTCAGGAGGCAACATTTAGAACTGGACATGAAACAACAGAATGGTTCCAAATAGGAAAAGGAGTATGTCAAGGCTGTATATTGTCACCCTGATTATTTAATTTATATGCAGAATACATCATGAGAAACGCTGGGCTGGAAGAAGCACAAGCTGGAATCAAGATTGCTGGGAGAAATATCAATAACCTCAGATATGCAGACACCACCACCCTTATGGCAGAAAGTGAAGAGGAACTAAAGAGCTTAATGAAAGTGAAAGAGTAGAGTGAAAAAATTGGCTTAAAACTCAACATTCAGGAAACTAAGATCATGGTATCCAGTCCCATCACTTCATGGCAAATAGATTGGGAAACAGTGGCTGACTTTATTTTTGAAGGCTCCGAAATCGTTGCAGATGGTGACTGCAGCCTGGAAATTAAAAGATGCTTACTCCTTGGAAGGAAAGTTATGACCAACCTAGATAGCATATTAAAAAGCAGAGACATTACTTTGCCAACAAAGGTCCATCTAGTTAAAGCTATGGTTTTTCCACTGGTCATGTATGGCTGTGAGAGTTGGACTATAAAGAAATCTGAGCATTGAAGAATTGATGCTTTTGAACTGTGGTGTTGGAGAAGACTCTTGAGAGTCCCTTGGACTGCAAGGAGATTGAACCAGTCCATCCTAAAGGAGATCAGTCCTTGGTGTTCATTGGAAAGACTGATGTTTAAGCTGAAACTCCAATACTTTGGCCACCTGATGCAAAGAGCTGACTCATTTGAAAAGACCTGGATGCTGGGAAAGATTTAAGGCAGGAGAAGAAGGGGACGAGAGAGGATGAGATGGTTGGATGGCATCACTAACTTGATGGACATGAGTTTGAGTGGACTCTGGGAGTTGGTGATATACAGGGAGGTCTGGCGTGCTGGCTTCCCTGGTGGCTCAGAGGATAAAGTGTCTGCCTGGAATGCAGGAGACCCGGGTTCGATCCCTGGGTGGGAAGATCCCCTGGAGAAGGAAATGGCAACCCACTCCAGTATTCTTGCCTGGAGAATCTCATGGAGGGAGGAGCCTGGTAGGCTACAGTCCATGGGGTCGCAAAGAGTCAGACACAACTGAGCGACTTCACTTCACTTCACTGGCATGCTGTGGTTCATGGGGTTGAAAAGACTCAGACACTACTGAAGGAATGAACTGAACTGAACTGAACAGTTCAAGATTGATCTCACTTTTTAAAATGACCAATCTATATCTATTACATGATACAGAATATGGTGACCTATTAATATTCTGAAAGCAAAATTCCATGTGAATGCCCATTTTTATAGAATCCAGGAAATAATTCTCAAAAGGGTTCATAAAATTTTAAATATGTTAGAGTTCACAAGAACTTTTTTTTTTAAAAGCCTTTCCAGAATTGGTTCTTTTGATCTGAGGAAACCCAGAGAGTGATGAAAACTTAGAAATATAAACCAAACTGTGTGAGAGCCTTACAGTACTAGCAATGACTTGTAACAATCATTAAAGATTTCAGTTACCAGCCATCCTGTTAAAGTCACATACATATGATGCTAAAAACCTAGTGATTTCCAATTCATGTTTTTATAATTTGTGTTAAATGCATCATTGGTTAAATAATTAGATATTATTTTTCATTAGTGTAACAACATTCTGTTTGTTTTACCAGACTATCAGTAGTCTTCATGTTTATTCATTTGCTCATTTTTTTGAGAAAATATTTATTGAACAAGGCATGATAAGTATAAGTCAGTTATGGTAGACAGACTCTGTTTTCTTGCTCAGAATATTGATAAGAAACATGATTTAAAAAGCAATGAAATCAACTATGCTAAAAGTTACAAGGGAAATATTACATTATATTATTTTCTAACTGTTTTGTGGAGTGATAAAGACTACTTGCCGGAAGCCAGCATGAGGAATCCCACCCATGACAAGGTCATGCAGCAGAGATTTGATGGGCAAGGTCGAGTCAGATCTCAGGTTTTTCCCCTGGCATTTCTGAGCATATACCCCCCCCCCAAAAAAAAAAAAAATAAGAATCTGCCTGCTTTTCCACTCCTCTGACATTCTTGGAAAAAATCAACTCGGGGCTTTAGTCTTCTGCCTTTGAAAGAGTGTTTCAATCCAAAAACCCTCTGATGGCTTTCTAGCCTGCCTGCAGGACTCATACAGCTGCACATGTGATTGTTTGAGGCCTCCTGACTGCGGGAGGCACATGAAGCTTAAAACATCCTAGGAATGTAGGGGCTTCTGAGGAGTCAAAATCATTAG
The DNA here is from genome assembly GCA_006408695.1 of Aepyceros melampus. NCBI lineage: Eukaryota > Metazoa > Chordata > Mammalia > Artiodactyla > Bovidae > Aepyceros > Aepyceros melampus. The sequence continues at coordinate 231,286 of SJXQ01004868.1, read as the reverse complement.
AATAGGACTGATTAAAGGTTTCATTTGTTGAGCCAATGCTTGCTGCCAAATTTTCATATCTTTTATTTGTAAAATATAGTTGGTATATAGAAAAACAGGTAGTAGACCTGGTATTAGCAATATTAGATTTTTGAGTTAACCACTTTTTTTTTGTTATAACCCACTGCAATTTTGTTCTACAGGAATGTAACTTTATTTAGTATTTTGAGGGTAATGCAGAGTAAAGAAAAAACACTTCTAGGGAAAAGGAGTTTTCTGGTTGATAGACAATTATCCGGGAAGAGAGCCATAAAAATGTTAACAGGCCTCTTGGCCAGAAGATAATGTAAACCACCTGAGACCTTTTGTATATGGGAAGGTAAGCAAAAAGAAAGCCTTGTCTCAATGAGGGTCAGGCCTGCCGCCCCTGCAAAACTCTGCATATTCCATTATTTCTTCATGTACAACTTGGTGTATATAGCTGATTTTGAAAAATAAAGTTTTTGGAGTCTTGCAGCGATGCTGGGCTTCCCTATTTCGTTCTTTTCTCCCCTTTTTTGGCTGAATTCCCATCTGGAGCGTGGAGGCTCACCATGTTGACTTACTTGCCCTAGCTGCTAAGATCCATGTAAGGGGGAGTCCAAGGTGGAGAACTCTCCGATATTCAAGAGGACGCCGGTGGCCTAACGTAGATGGTGCAAACCTCTTGTCTTGAGGTTTTATTGGTTTTCCCCATAAACCAAGTTATTCAGCCTTCTTTTCTTCACTAAATTTCCTACTATACTATTTCTTCCTAATCTGATCTTATATTAATAATAATAAGTTTTTCCTCACCTACACTGTCCTCGTTTCAAATTCCCTGGATCCACTGGGGCTGGACCCCGGCAACTACTCTTGCTGCTTTTTAGTTGTTCATTCCTGTCTGACTCTTTGTGAGCCCATGGACTGCAACACACCAGGCTCCCCTGTCCATCTCCAACTCCTGGAGCTTGCTCAAACTTATGTCCATCGAGTCGGTGATGCCATCCAACTGTCTCATCCCCCTCTCCTCCTGCCTTCAAAATTTCCCAGCATCAGGGTCTTTTCCAATGAGTCAGTTCTTGGCATCAGTTGGACAAAGTCCTGGGAGATTTAGCTTCAGAATCAGTCCTTCCAATGAACATAAAGGATCGATTGCCTTTAGGATTGACTGGTTTGATCTCCCTGCAGTCCAAGGGATTCTCAAGAGTCCTCTCTAATAGCACAGTTCAAAAACATCAATTCTTCAGTACTCAGCTTTCTATATGGTCCAACTGTCACATCCATACATGACTACTGGAAAAAACATAGCCTTGACTACGTGGATCTTTGTTGGCAAAGTAATGCCTCTGCTTTTTAACATGCTGTCTAGGTTGGTCATAGATTTTCTTCTTGCGTTAAAAGAGCAAGTATCTTTTAATTTCAAGGCTGCAGTTACCATCTGCAATGATTCTGGAGGCTGGGAAAATAAAATCTGTCACTGATTTCCATTATTTCCCCATCTATTTGCAATGAAATGATGAAATCAGAATATTAAAAAGCAATTTAAAGTACTCGCGTACTTTAGCCACCTGATGCAAAGACCTGACTCACTTGAAAAGACCCTGATGCTGGAAAAGATTGAAGGCAGGAGGAGAAGGGGATGACAGAGCATGAGATGGTTGGATGGTATCACCAACTCAATGGACCTGAATTTGAGTAAACTCCGGGAGTTGGTGATGGACAGGGAGGCCTGGCGTGATACAGTCCATGAGGTTGCAAAGAATTGGACACCCTGAGTGACTGAACTGAACTGATGGGGCTAGATCTTCATTTTCTGAATCTTGAGTTTGTAGCCAGGTTTTCATTCTCTTTCATTTTCATCAAGAGGCTCTTTAGTTCCTCTGCCATAAGGGTGGTATCATCTGCACATCTGAGCTTATTGATATTTCTCCAAGCAGTCTTCATTCCAGCTTGTGCTTCATCCAGCTCAGCATTTTTCATGATGTACTCTGTATATAGGTTAAGTAAGTAGGGTGCCAATATACAGCCTTCATGTACTCCTTTCCCAATTTAGAATCACTCTGTTTTTCCATGTCCAATCCTAACTGTTGCTTCTTGACCTGCATATAGATTTCTCAGGAGGCAGATATGGTGGTCTGGTATTTCCATCTCTTCAAGAATTTTGGTTATCATCATGGTTATCCAGGACATTATGACCTTTTTTGTAGAAATGGCAACCCACTCCAGTACTCTTGCTTGGAAAATCCCGTGGACAGAGGAACCTCATAGGCCACAGTTCATGGGGTCACAAAGAGTCAGACACTACTGAGTGATGACACATTTGACGACACACTTCTGTGTATTCTTGCCATCTCTTCTTAATATCTTCAGCTTCTGTTATGTCCATACCACTTCTGTCCTTTATTGTGCCCATCTTTGCATGAAATGTTCTCTTGGTGTCTCTCATTTTCTTGAAGTGATCTCTAATCTTTCCCATTCTATTGTTTTCCTGTATTTTTATGCATTGATCACTGAGGAAGGCTTTTGGATCTCTCCTTGCTATTCTTTGGAACTCTGCATTCTAATGGGTATATCTTTTTTTGCCTTTCACTTCTCTTATTTTCACAGCTATTTGTAAGGCCCCCTTAGACAATCATTTCACCTTTTTGCATTTATTTTCCTTGGGGATGCTCTTGATCACTGCCTCCTGTACAATGTCACAAAACTCCATCCATAGCTCTTCACACATTCTGTCTATCAGATCTAATCCCTTGAAAATATTTGCCACTTCCATTGTATAATCATAAGGGATTTATTTAGGTCACACCTGAATAGCCTAGTGGTTTTCCCTACTTTCTTCAATTTAGGTCTGAATTTTGCCATAAGGTGTTCTGAGATTCTTCAATATTCATATAAATGGACACATCAAGATCTGGTGCAACTGACTGTCCTTTATTCATTCCATATTTTAATAAGTTTTGACACATTTGTTCTACAGCTTTTTGGATACCTTGGAAAGTTATCTCTTACCCCCATGAATGCTAAAGCCTCACTTTAAGGAGTACAGAATGAACAGGATCTCAGGTATTTTACAGAGAAATAGAGTGTGCCAGTGACACTCAAACTCACTTAATCCAGGTACTACAGCACCTAACTAGAAATAGAATACATAACCTATTAAGGATTTACTATTTTTCCTCAGAAAAAATTAATAATCAGAATCTTTCATTTTAGTAGCATAGATGTTAGGAAATAGAACTAAAAAGTAATGAAGTGAAATTACTCAGTCGTGTCCGACTCTTTGTGACCCCATGGACTTTAGCCTACCTACTAGGTTCTTCCATCCATGGGATTTTCCAGGCAATAGTCCTGGAGTGGATTGCCATTTCCTTCTCCAGGGGATCGTCCCAACCCGGGGATCGAACCCAGGTCTCCCGCATTGTAGACAGACGCTTTACCATCTGAGCCACCAGGGAAGCTCAAAAAAAAAAAAAAAAAAAAAAGAAATGGAAAGAGCTTTTTATAAAATCACTTAAAATATGTGAAAGATTGCCTTGACTATATCTCCAGCTGTATGGGACACTGCCAATACGTTTCATATATTGTCATTTGTTTTTAGATATTATAAAATGATTTATAACAATTTTTGGCTGCTTGTGATTTTTCTTACTTAGTAGTGTTTTCTTCCAGATTTTGAGATCATTTTATTCTTTATTGTTTGATTTATGTGTGGTAGTAATCTCATCAATGTTAAGATTAGCTAATAAGTGTTTTGAAATGCTCTTTTTTTCTTCTATCTTATGTTTCATTTATTAAAGAAAAACATTTTCCAGAAAACATAAATTTTGGACTTCTTGAAATTGCTAAATGAAATATTTCCTGAAAAACTTTGTTCTTTGTTGGATTTTCTTTAATCTCTAGTGTATTTAATGTGGGTGTTTGTGTTTTTATTTTCTATACATGAGATATATTTATCCTAAAAATTGTTCACTTTATAATCAGAAATTCACATTTAACTGAGTATCCTGTATTTCACCTCACAATCTCATGCTAACTAAATGAGTTAATATATCTTAAATATATTCATGATTAAAGCTGTTCTTCAAAAATAATTTTTTAGGGGACTTCCCTGATGGCCCAGTGTTTAAGACTCTGTGCTTGCACTGCAGAGGACACAGGTTCAATCCCATGACAAATTAAAGCCTTATAACATGCTAAAATGCAATTGTTTTAAATTAAGAGTATATAATAAAATATATAACAAAATATATGATCACTAGTCAAGGCTATGGTTTTTCCTGTGGTCATGTATGGATGTGAGAGTTGGACTGTGAAGAAGGCTGAGCGCAGAAGAATTGATGCTTTTGAACTGTGGTGTTGGAGAAGACTCTTGAGAGTCCCTTGGACTGCAAGGAGATCCAACCAGTCCATTCTGAAGGAGATCAACCCTGGGATTTCTTTGGAAGGAATGATACTAAAACTGAAGCTCCAGTACTTTGGGCACCTTATGCGAAGAGTTGACTCATTGGAAAAGACCCTGATGCTGGGAGGGATTGGGGGCAGGAGGAGAAAGGGACGACCGAGGATGAGATGGCTGGATGGCATCACAGACTCAATGGACGTGAGTCTGAGTGAACTCCGGGAGTTGGTGATGGACAGGGAGGCCTGGCGTGCTGCGATTCATGGGGTCGCAAAGAGTCGGACACGACTGCGCGACTGAACTGAACTGAACTGATAAAATATAACCCTGAGCACCAGAAACCTGTTTTTGCAGAATGTCCTCAGAGATGTAATTATTACTATTTTGTTGTTGTTCTTGTTGGAATCCTTCCTGGTAATAAGAATTTATCACCTGCATGAGAGTAAATGGAGAAATTTTTTCAAAAATCTCAAAAAATTAAAGAAACTTATTGTATAACTTTAGATTATAAATAGATGATCAAAAAGTAAGGGCAGCTTTTGGAGAAGCCAAATCAAAACCATTCACTGTTAAGTAAGTGTCCTGCTGTTCTTGTTGTTCACTTGCTAAAGTGTGTCCTACTCTTTGCATCTAAATCTACTCCAGCATGCCATTGTTCCTGTCTTTCACTATCTTCTAGAGTTTGCTCCAATTCATGTCCATTGAGTTAGTGATGCTATATAACCCTCTTATCCTCTGCTACCCCCTTCTCCTTTTGCCTTCAGTCTTTCTTATCTACAGGGTCTTTTCCAATGAGTCAGCTCTTCACATCAGGTGGCCAAAGTGTTGGAGCTTTGGCTTTAGTGTCAGTCCTTCCAATAAGAGTTTAGGATTTATTCTTGTAGTCCAAGGGACTCTCAAGTCTTCTCCAGCATCACATTTCAAAAGCATCAATTCTTTGCTCAACCATCTTAATGGTCCAACTCACAGATCTGTACATGACAATTGGAAAAACTATATCTTTGACTATATCTTTGTCAGCAAAATGATATCTTTTTTTTTTTTAAACACAAGTGTCTAAGCTTAAGCAAACACTAGCAGCAGCAAGAGAAACTTGGGAAAAAAAATTCTAGAGCAAATCCCCCAAGTCAGTTTGGGAACAAAGAAAATATTTAGGATAAGAAAATAGTGTAAAAATAATTGAAAGATGGAAGTCAATGGAATAGTACAAGCTTTATGTAGGGTATTATTAAACTTTCAGAGGGAAAAGATTCCTATGTGAAACTACCCCAAGGACAGAAAAACTCAAGAATGTCATCTGTTCAACCCTGCAACATAAGCAGGAAGCTTAACTACCACCACTTTCAGAAAACCATAGCTGTTCTACAAAAACAGCTTCCAGAAAATACCTTGGAGAGAAAAAGCAGAACATATCAGAAGTTAAAATATAGTACAGAATTCAAGAACTAGAGGACAAAATAAATAAAAAAAGTTAAAGTCTCATAAAACTCTCCTGTTTTAAAAAGATAGTCCATGGTTACTTAATTACTCAATATTTTAGAAAGAACTCTTTCTGGAGAGAGACACCAGCTGTCAACTTGGAGAGACATATTGAGATAAGTGAACTGGAATGTGGTTCTGCTTCAAAGGCAATATCCTAGAAAGTATGATTGCCACATATTTTCAGAGAAAGGAGCTCTAAGCTAAGGGGACTTTACATTTCTTTTTCCCACCATCACTAATGTGCTACTCTATACTCTTTACTTCTTAATCAAATATATGAGTCTGTGTTGCAAAATATTGATCAGTGTCAGGTCCAGTAGAACATCTACCTTGGATTTGGAAATTGGAGAGGCTATATTATATCCTTTTTACACGAAAAATAGTGTGTATTACAATGATGCCCAAACCCCAGATCTTTGCAAACATGTCTTTTATTAATTGTCTGCAGAATGGCACTCCCCACTTTATGAGTTTGGACTTTCTACTCAACCATGGAAATCTAGATCCCCATCCCTCCCTCCACCTCTGATTTCAGTGACCTGTCTTCACCTGGGCATAGTCTTTATGAGATTTTTACCTCGAGTAAGGGGTCTGACTTAGAACCTTAGAGTGTATATACATAAATACATACCTTATAATTTCAACTCTAAACTTTGTGGTTACAGTAAATAAAAAGACAGCATTCATCACACATGAAGGTCACTTTAAATTTTAGAATCTTAGATTTAGCTACTTATTACAATTTGTATGTTGTACCTCATATAAACAGTTATTTAAAAATTATAATAATTGTACTCATACATATATGCTTTAACTCTTGCCTTCAAAATGATTGCAAATGATATATTTAACTCAAGAACTGAAGTTGTTTCTTTGAACATTAAATAAAGCTGTATTCATAGATTCGAATACACCTGCTGAAAAGTCTTTTGCATTAAAGATGCATGTTTGATTTCTTATTCATATCTCAGATTAGTGGCTTTAACCTGATTTCCCAGCCACAAATAATCTCAATTGTTGTATTTACAGTAGATAAATCATCCTCTGTTCTTCCCTTAAAAACACTTCACAATAAATAAAAGGCAGTTGTCTTCTGAAGCATAATCATTTGCTGCTAAAATTTAGTGTACAAAGCTTCAAATTGTGAAATGGTAGACATAGGAACAAATGGTCCTTTAGTTCTTTCATTTTAAATGTTTACAGGAAAAAGTATTGCAGGCCTGATGTAGGGACGTCTTGTTTCTTTTACTGCAATTTCGAGCAAAATTATTGTTAAATGCTTTGCTAAACTGCCCCATTTACAAAACAAGTTCTTATATTACTGCAGTTTCTTAGTTTGATGGTGCTATACATCCCTGGGTATGTGCTGAAACAGAGCCTATTCATGTTATTAAAGCTATATGACCAAGTTGTCAAATAATTTGTGTCCTAGCTACTACAACATCTAAAGGAATGTGCTTCTCTGAGTTTTTCTGAGTCAGGCCCTAGAATAAGAAAATGGCAATGTTGAAAATGATCTTTGAGCTCCTTATGCATATAGACAATATTATCTGTTGTACATAGAATAAACAAAAATAGAATAAACAAAATAGAATAAACAAAAATAGAATAAACAAAAGCAAGCCCATCCAAAGAACATTGTAGGTATTTAAGCTTAGCTTGGGTCTCTAAAGAAAATGGATCATATTCTGCTGTAGGATACATGCATATGCTATACTCTATAATTATCCTCTATCATCTTTACTCAGATATAATTAGCATTACCATTGGAGCATTTTGTTGGCAGAACCAATTAAAAAAAAAACTATAATATTTAAAGGCCAGTAAAATCCTGCACACTTACTATTGAGAAGAATTATTTTTATTTAACCTAAAGATAAATCTATTTATTTTGTTATCTTTTTTTAATTAATTTTTATTTTTTTAGTTTGTTTTGCTTTACAATACTGTATTTGTTTTGCTACACATCGACATTAAAAATACTTTCTTACTTTCTAAAATTTTCCATAGACTAGTCAAATAAACCAAATCTTGTTATATTATTTGCTAAATATAAAAATGTCAACATGAATAGCATTCTCATTTTGACTTACTAAATTTTTCAAGGTATTTTATCTATATTAATGGTCACTTGAATGTTTACTGTTAACATTCTCACATAACATGTTTAACATGTATTAACATTCTCACATGTTTTCTTTGAGTTAGTGATAACCTTTGTGTTGTGGATCTCTAGAAAAATATGTGTGTATATATATATATATCGGAGAAGGCAATGGCACCCCACTCCAGTACTCTTGCCTGGAAAATCCCATGAACAGAGGAGCCTGGTAAGCTGCAGTCCATGGGGTCGCGAAGAGTCGGACAGGACTGAGCGACTTCACTTTCACGTTTCACTTTCATGCATTGGAGAAGGAAATGGCAACCCACTCCAGGGTTCTTGCCTGGAGAATCCCAGGGACGGGGGAGCCTGGTGGGCTGCCGTCTATGGGATCACACAGAGTTGGACACGACTGAAGCGACTTAGCAGCAGCAGCATATATATACACACACATGTACACACACAATTACATCTGAACATGACCTAAATACACCTAAACTCAGTACAGAGGAAAACGCTTATAAGACTCAGCATCAAAGTAAGGAATGGAAAAGATGTATCTTCTAGGAATCATGAACAAAGGAATTTTATACAAAGAATGAAGTGCTCACAAACTCTTACAAAAGATGGAGGAACAAAATTCAGGCAAAGTCATCTCCAGCTCTCGAGCTGGCCTTAGAGATGAAGGAATATCAGTGGTCAGAGGTGACTATAATCCATGAAAATCACTGAGACTCCTCTAAAACTATGTATCTGCCAAAGCCTTCCATATATCCCATGGCTTGTAGAAAGAGAATAACTTCTTTCTCTCCTTTGTCTTCTAAATGTCTCACTAGTATTTTCTCACTAGAATATTTGGTTTCCAGACATCCAGCCCCTTCGATACAGGAAATATTTTGAAAGGGATGGATACCAAACAGTGAGGAACATCCATGGCAACATGGTCAGATTCTCAACACAAAACTTGGCAAATAGTGAGGAATAAAAACAGTGTGATTTTATGTCCTCAGTTCTCTGATGGGTTGAAAAAAAAAAAAAACACTGGGTTTTTTGGATTTTTTCCTGCTCAGCTAATTCTCATTATAAAAGAGTTTTGGTCTACTTAAACTTTATATAATAACAATTAACTGTGAAATCAACAGCTTGAAAAATCATTTTTGATTCTAGTTCTATCACTTAGTTTGATAGCCACTTTTACTGTAGAGTGTTTTCTTTTATCTGCATTTTCTTTCTTTCTTGCTATTAATAAGTACATATTTTCTGTGTATATGTTCAATAAATGTTTATAAAATTGAATTACAAACTAATGTTGTGGCCCTTCTACTGAGAGATAAAGGAATCAAATCTGGGGATGACAGAAACCTCAGAATGTCTCATACAGAGCTGGGTTAAACACAGAGTTAAATGGGATATTTCTTAGATAATCTGAATAATTCATAATTTGCAACAATTTGCAATATCTCAGTCAAAGTGAACTTTTTTTCTCTCTTTCATTTAAGAAGGACTTATTTAGGCTCTTTCTTTTACTTTGAAGAAAATATCTTCACACCTATAGCTAGAAGAGTCAATTCATACCCATTTTTAATGCAATTTTGAGAAATACATCCTTTGTTTTTCACTTTAAAATCCTTGAATTCAACAGTGTTCATGTTTTTAAGAAGCCTTATTAAAGAAAGAGGAAGTGAAGTCCTTCAGTCGTGCCCTACTCTGTGACCCCATGGACTGTAGCCTGCCAAGCTTCTCCATCCATGGAATTTTCCAGGCAAGAATACTGGAGTGGTTTGCCATTTCCTTCTCCAGGGGATCATCCTGACCGAGGAATCACACCCGGGTCTCCCGCTCTGCAGGGAGACTCTTTACCGTCTGAGCCACCAGGGAAGCCTTATTAAATAAATAGTCAAAAAGTTAATAGTGATTTTGATATAAAAAATAGAAAGTGGTTTTCTCCATATCTTACTTCTATCACCTAACTTACTTTTATGGTATGTTATGTTTTTTTTTTTTAATCTTTTTATGGAAGTTTATTTTTAGTATAGATTGTTGAATTTCAGGCAGGCAGGTGTATAGATTTGGTTTTTGCTAAGAATGACAAATTATCTTTTGCAACAGAGAAGTTTATCTGTATCTTGCTGTCAAGAGTGGTTATAATAATTATTGCTGCAAATAAAGAGGAATTTAGCCTAAAAAATAAAACATCATAACGTTGCAAGCAGTTACATAAATTGAGCTAGAAGTCTGAATTGGTAATGTATCTAAAGCAGTCTTAAAAGGAATATGTTTAAATTGTGTTGATTGTTGGAATTCTCTGGAAAATAAATAACTTCATTCTAATTACCATATCTAAACCAAAATATTTGGGGATAACTACAGGGTTTTTACTCATAAAAGTAGATCTTAAATTTTACTTAGAGATGAAAAACAGTCAAGACAGGGAAATTTTTCTAGCTGAAGTAGAAATCTTTTGTTAATTACCACATAGCATTTAACATAAATCAATCTGATGCATCAAAAAAAGCACCATAAAACAAAAACTTTTTTTTTATTTTACTATTTTGATCCACCCTCTATAAAACAAACTGCAAATGAATTATACTTTATTTGTCAAAAATCTACAGGATGCTTATCATTCAAAGGCAGCATTTATCACATTCAATTTATGGGCAAACCTAAGTATTTCTCAAACTGTTGTCACATTACCACCTGTATCAAAAAGCATCTGCTTTGCTCATTTGTTGTGTTGACTTTTTGACTCCTTCTTAGACTTATGAAATGAGAATGTCTGGGATATGTACTGAAATTCTGCACTGTCAGCAGACTGCCTGTCCTTATCACACTGAAGTTGAGAATTACTGTTCTATAAAAGACTGAATATTTGGTTTTTATCAATTCAGGCATATTTGTAAATCAATAAGATTTCATAATAAAAATGATAATACAAGGTAATTTCAGATGGAAAAAAACTCTAAAATTATAGAAAACTTTTGTATAGATATAAATAGATATAATACTGAAGGGAGAAGAACAAAAGTAAGTAGTACTTATTTATTCATTTATTCAAGAAATATTTATTAACCTCCCACTGAGGGCAGTGTTATAGAAAGTGGTATTCAGCATTAAAAAGAAAAAAAGTACTATGCTTTTATGGCACTTAGAGGAAAAATTCAGATGATAAAAAAGGCAATAAAATGGGAAAGAGAAGAAAATGGGACTGAGTAAGAAGCACCAAGACTGTCAGGGAGACAAGGTAGTAGAATTTAAAACAGTGATCAAAGGTGACCATGTTGAGAAAATCTTTGAATCAAGATCTGAAGAAAATGATGAGCATTCCAAGAAGAAGCAGCAATCCATGCAAAGGCATTATAGACTATACCTTCTTTCTAGATAGCCATATCTTCTTGATTATCACTCATTTCACCAAAGGAAAATAATTCCTGACATATATTCTCTTGATCAAAGACCTCTTTGATGCTGCTGTAGTTTTTCATTAATGTGGATTTCTTCCTGGAGGATTTCAGATGCCCATTAAAGACTGATCTATCTTTCCTAGGAACAGAGTAAGGTTAAGTTATATATTCTTGCTATATACTCTGGAAATATAAACTGCTTTATAAGCAGTATAATATATGCTAACTTAGGCGTTCATTGATGAGAACAGTAGACATAATTGTGAATTATGCACACAATGTAAATTATTTATGATTGTCTTGCTCTTTTTTTTAATATTTTAATATCTCTTACCATAAAGTATAGTTAGATTTTAGTGCATTAAATGTTTGTATGATGACAAACCATTTTACCAATGGCCTGAGCAAAAATAGCTCTTTACCTATGGATGATATTGTGTTAATCAGAACCCATGTAAAATATATGTTCAAATTTAGTAGCAGATATTTTTTTATTTGTGACATAAAATCAGATGTATAAAAATATAAGAAGCACAGTAAGGTGAAAAAGAAAATAGAAGAAATACATATCTTGAAAAACATCATTAGTTTTCACATGTCAATCTTAAAGTTAGAATTTATTTTATTGACTCTTCATCACTATAATGAAATCAATGTGTCTTCCATGATAGTTTTTCTTAAAGATTTATAGTACTAGTAATACTCTAGTAACTATGTGGAACAAACTAATTTAAGTCCATGATGAAACATTTATTCACAATCTTGATTAACAGTATCATCATCAACTCAGAAAAAGAATGGAAAATCTTTTCATTCTCATTTTTCAAATAAAATAATTAGTCTCAAAAATTAAATTAAATTGTGATAGAATAGTTGATTTTCAAACTGAAGTCTTTCCACTTAATGGCTGCACATTTTATGTTTGCAAACTGATTTTTAATTGTGATTTATGGTAAAGGAAATATTTTATCTTGTGATAATCTGTGGTAGCCAGTCTCCAAGAAGGTACACATTTCTTTCATTTATGAAATTATGACACAACATTAAGTTTCCAATGAAGTCTGAAACAGAATCACTAACTCCTGCCATTTTCACCATCCATAGTTCTTTCCACATTAAATAGGGATGACTTTTCTAACTGAAAGGAAATGATGAAATTGATGGAGTGTGTGGTCAAAGGTGACTCACAAATGACATCAAGGATTCCATCTTGCTTTTTCTTTTGATCATCATGCTCTGGAGGATCAGCTGTTGCATCAAAAGGAACTGAGGCTTCCTGTGAAAACTACTTGAGTCTGCCATCCTGGAAACAGACCATCCAGTCTGAGTCAAGCCAGCATATGGCTCCAACTCTGGCCGTCATCTTTTTAAAATAATATTCATTGGCTATGCTGGGCCTTTGTTGCTGCGCAGTCTTTTCTCTGCTTGTGGTGAGCAGGGGCTGCTGTTTGCTGCAGTGTGTGGGCTTCTCATTGTGGTGATCTCCTGTTGTGGAGCACAGGCTGTAGGAGCCAGGGCTTCAGCAGATGCAGTTCCTGGGCTCCACAGCGCAGGCTCAACAGTTGTGCACAAGCTTTCTTGCTCCCCAGCTTATGGGACCTTCCTGGACTAGAGATGGAAACCGTGTTCCTTTACCACTAAGCCACCAGGGAAGCCACTGGCCATCATCCTGATCGAACATCATGAAAGAATCTGCATTGGATCTACCATGTAAACCATTCTCAAACTCCTGACTGAATGATTCACTGTGAGTGGGTCATTTATTTTATTTTAAGCCACTATTTTGGAGGATAATTTGTTAAAAAGAAATATATAACTACTATTATCTATTTGCACATATGTAAAAATGTAAATAAAGTAAAAATTTTCCCAAATCAATACTTTCCCTTAAAATGTATAATTTATTTTTCAATCCTATTCTCTTATATTAAAATGATTCTGTTTATGACTCCTAAAAAAGGCATTATTCCATGGGTTGATCATCATTATCATTACTATTCCACAAAGAGACTCAGTTGAATGCAGCTTCAAGTCTTGTTATAACTAGTTCAATGTTCTTGAACCATTTCATCAGAGACCTTCTGGGTATTCACTGCTTGCCATTTATATCATTTGTTTATGAAATTGTGACATAAGATTACATTTCCAATGAAGTGTGAAACTAAAAGAAAAAACAGTTCCTTCCTTAGGAAATATCTTATGTTGAATTGAAATGTAACTTTTAACCACGATTGAGTGACTTCACTTTCACTCACTTTCAACTCTTATGGGAAGAGCATAGAAGAGAACTATTCATTTTTTTTTACATGTCAGTTATGCATGTATGCAGGTCTCCCTTGTGGCTCAGATGGTAAAGAATCTGCGTGCAATGCTGGAGACCTGGGTTCAATCCTTGAGTTGGGAAGATCCCCTGAAGAAGGCAAGGACTACCCACTCCAGTATTCTGGCATGGAGAATTCCATGGACAGAAGAGCCTGGAATGTATTTAATTACTCTTCTGCTTTCCTTGAGATTTCTTTACAAGAACTGACTTCAGGAATCTTCCTTTCTTTGGTCCACATATTTTGGAGTTATCATTGTTGATTTTATCTTTTATTTTTTTATCGCGTATCTTAGATGATAAAGATATTCTCTGGTAGCTCAGCTTGAAAGAATCCACCTGCAATGCAGGAGACCCCAGTTCAATTCCTGGATTGGGAAGATCCTGTGGAGAAGGGATAGGCTACCCACTCCAGTATTCCTGAGCTTCCCTGGTGGCTCAGATGGTAAAGAATCTGCCTGCAGTGTGGGAGACCTGGATTTGATTCCTGGGTTTGGAAGATCCCCTAGAAAAGGAAATAGCAACCCACTCCAGAACTCTTGCCTGGAAAATCCCATGGAAAGAGGAGCCTGGTAGGCTACAGTCTATGGGGTTGCAAAGAGTCGGACAAGACTGAGAGACATTATTTTACTTTAGTAGAGAAGGAAACAGCTACCCACTTTAGTAATCTTGCCTGGAGAGTTCCATAGACAGTGGAACCTGGCAGGCTACAATGCACTGAGTTGTGAAGAGTTGGACACAACTGAGTGACTTTCACTTCACTTCTTAGATGATAAAAGGTTGGCAAAAATCATGCTAGAATTAGAATTTTAATATGAATCCCAATCATATGAATGCCTTCTGAGGCAACTTTCTTCATTATAAAGTGGCTTGAAATGGCAACCCACTCCGGTACTCTTGCCTGGAAAATCCCATGGACGCAGAAGCCTGGTAGGTTACAGTCCATGTGGTCGCAAAGGGTTGAACACTACTGAGTGACGTCACTTTTCTTTCATGCTGCTGACTAATATTAAATTATGGCAAATCAGTACTTGCAGCCATACTTTTTCCCATATTAGAAATTATCAAGTACTTTCCTGGCAGCCCAGTGATTAAGAATCTGCCTGCCAATGAAGGGGACAAGGGTTTGATCCTGGTCTGGGAAGATCTTATATGCCTCAGGGCAGCTAAGCCTGCGTGCCGCAACTACTGAAGCCCATGCGTCCTAGAGCCTGCGCTCTGCAACAGGAGAAGCCACTTCAATATGAAACCCCTGCACCACAAGAGAGTAGTCCCTACTTGCTGCAAAAAGAGAAAGCCCTGGTGCCGCAAAGAAGATTCAGCACAGCCAACATGAATATATTATCCAAATATGAATTAAATTAAAGGTAATTATCAATTAATGGCATCCTTTTCACTTACTTGAACACTTTTTAGCCTAATTTTAAGTTTTTGTGTCAAGCAAGTGACTAGTGTCAATCACAACTCCTGAGCAATGAGAATTTACTATTGTAGAGACAAAATGATATTGTGGTTAAACACCTGCACTCTGGTGCCAGACTTCTTGGGCTGAACCCTCAGTCTGCCATCAGGAAGTAGTGTAACTGTTGGGGAATTACTTATATGTGTCTTATATGTGTAATATGAGAATAATAATAGCTGCCTCTTGGTATTGTTATAAAGTTTCTACATTTTTAAAAAGCAGCTTGTCATCATCTTTGATCTTAAAAAAGGTCATGGGATTGGTTCCCGTCCAAGTGAGCTTAAGAAAGAAATATATCAAATGCAGACTGTTAAATGTAAAGTATATTGGATATTTGACCTTAAAATTACTACCTATCATTATCTGTTGCTCTCATGTTTCTCGCTCAACTCACCTTACAAAATAGCTGGTAATTACTTCATTTATGTTAAATGTATGCGTCCATGGGATGTTCTATATGTGTTCAGTTCAGTCGCTCAGTCGTGGCCGATTCTTTGCAACCCCATGAATCGCAGGACGCCAGGCCTCCCTGTCCATCACCAACTCCCGGAGTTCACCCAGACTCACGTCCATCGAGTCCGTGATGCCATCCAGACATCTCATCCTCAGTAGTCCCCTTCTCCTCCTGCCCCCAATCCCTCCCAGCATCAGGGTCTTTTCCAATCAGTCAACTCTTCGCATGAGGTGGCCAAAGTACTGGAACTTCAGCTTTAACATCATTCCTTCCAAAGAACTCCCAGGGTTGATCTCCCTCAGAATGGACTGGTTGGATCTCCTTGCAGTCCAAGGGACTCTCAAGAGTCTTCTCCAACACCACAATTCAAAAGCATCAATTCTTTGGCGCTCAGCCTTCTTCACAGTCCAACTCTCACATCCATACATGACCACAGGAAAAACCATAGCCTTAACATGACAGACCATAGTCGGCAAAGGAATGTCTCTGCTTTTGAATATACTATTTAGGTTGGTCATAACTTTTCTTCCAAGGAGTAAGCATCTGTTAATTTCATGGCTGCAGTCACCATCTGCAGTGATTTTGGAGCCCAAAAAAATTAAGTCTGACACTGTTTCTACTGTTTCCCCCATCTATTTCTCATGAAGTGATGGGACCAGATGCCATGATCTTTGTTTTCTGAATGTTGAGCTTTAAGCCAACTTTTTCACTCTCCTCTTTCACTTTCATCAAGAGGCTTTTGAACTCCTCTTTACTTTCTGCCATAAGGGTGGTGTTATCTGCATATCTGAGGTTATTGATATTTCTCCCAGCAATCTTGATTCCAGCTTGTGTTTCTTCCAATCCAGCGTTTCTCATGATGTACTCTGCATAGAAATTAAATAAGCAGGGTGATAATATACAGCCTTGACATGCTCCTTTTCTTATTTGGAACCAGTCTGTTGTTCCATGTCCAGTTCTAACTGTTGCTTCCTGATCTGCATACAGATTTCTCAAGAGGCAGGTTAGGTGGTCTGGTATTCCCATGTCTTTCAGAATTTTCCACAGTTTATTGTGATCCACACAGTCAAAGGCTTTGGCATAGTCAATCAAGCAGAAATTGATGTTTTTCTGGAACTTTCTTGCTTTTTCCATGATCCAGCGGATGTTGGCAATTTGATCTCTGGTTCCTCTGCCTTTTCTAAAACCAGCTTGAACATCAGGGAGTTCACAGTTCATGTATTGCTGAAGTCTGGTTTGGAGAATTTTGAACATTACTTTACTAGCATGTGAGATGAGTGCAATTGTTCGGTAGTTGGAGCATTCTTTGGCATTGCCTTTCTTTGAAATTGGAATGAAAACTGACCTTTTCCAGTCCTGTGGCCACTGCTGAGTTTTCCAAATGTGCTGGCAAATTGAGTGCAGCACTTTCACAGCATCATCTTTCAGGATTTGAAAGAGCTCAACTGGAATTCCATCACCTCCAGTAGCTTTGTACAGGATGCTTTCTAAGGCCCACTTGACTTCACATTCCAAGATGTCTGGCTCTAGGTGAGTGATCACACCATTGTGATTATCTTGGTCATGAAGATCTTTTTTGTACAGTTCTTCTGTGTATTCTTGCCACCTCTTCTTAATTTTTTCTTCTTCTGTTAGATTCATACCATTTCTGTCCTTTATCGAGCTCATCTTTGCATGAAATGTTCCCTTGGTATCTCTAATTTTCTTGAAGAGATCTCTAGTTTTTCCCATTTTGTTCTGTTTCTCTATTTCTTTGCATTGATTGCTGAAAAAGTCTTTCTTACCTCTTCTTGCTATTCTTTGGAACTCTGTATTCAGATGCTTATATCTTTCCTTTTCTCCTTTGCTTATTGCCTCTCTTCTTTTCGCAGCTATTTGCAGGGCCTCCCCAGACAGCCATTTTGCTTTTTTGCATTTCTTGCAATGTCACCCCACTCCAGTACTCTTGCCTGGAAAATCCCATGGGCGGAGGCTGGTAGGCTGCAGTATTTTCTAGGTAAATCTAGAGTGGTTAAAAAAATCTTTTCTCTATTTTTCTTCAGTGATATCACTTCAAAATACTTGGGGTGAAGAAGCAGAATAAATTTTGAAAGAAATAAGAAAAGGAAATCTTGTTGAAAAATGCAGGTCAGATTATCCAGATAATCTTGTTGAAAAAAAAATACACATCAATAAGAAACTTTCAGATTAAAATATTATTAGGTTGTGTTTCTGAATGATGGACTACTGTGGTTACTTACTATTCTCAGAGAGACCACTTGCTTTTTATTTATAGAAACTTGGCCATCATCCCCTTTTGGAATTTACTGAATTCATTTCCCCTTTGAGTGTCAGCCTGCATCCAGTAATTGACCCATGTGGGAATACAAAAGCTTGATTCTTTTCCCAATTTGAGACAGCTTTGAAGGGTTATTCCATCTTAACAATTATCCATCCGTATCATTAGTTCAGACTTTCTACCTTTTCACTGCTTTACTTCATTCTCTGCCCACTCTTTCCTTATTTCCTTTCTGCAGATGTTAATCATAAGACATTGCTAACAGATCTTTGACATGCTAATATTAATCTCAGAATTCATTTACCAGGGATCCCAAGCTGACCAGAGCAAGTTTATTAGTAAAGTATATTTTCTCTCTAAGCGAACCTTTCACCAAACAAGTTTTGTTATCAAATATTTTACAGACCATGAGCTAAGTGGTATAGATTTGGAGCAGTACTTCACTGAAATACTTTATCTTTGTTGTTTCATTTTGATTTTCAGTGTTTGTTTGTTTTTTAATATGTCAAATTGGCTTAATTGACTTAGAGCATTAGACTTAAAGGAGTATAATGCTCCTTTAACTTCTTGGTACACTTAAGGCTATTTCTGCTTCTAATTTTTGCAAATTCCAGATAATCTTTCTTCATAAATTGTTTTCTTGATAATTTCTAACTTTGGATTTCAGCCACCATAACACAGAGAGTTTTGAAATAAATATTGTGTTTGTATAATAGAGAGATTTGGAAAGACAATATTTATATTTATTTCCTATAGAAAATTTAGACATTACAAATCCAATTTAGTTTATATTTCTTTTTATTTGGAATTTCAATTATATATAAATCTAAGCCTTTTGGCAGAGGCTAAAATTCATTTCTTGCTTTTGAATTTATGTTTAGCTTTAAAAAATCCCTTGTGATCTGATCTTTCCTAATTCTTAACAACTTATTCCCATTATTATAAATATCAAGCCACCATAAGAAGAATTTGCTTTTTGCTCATTCTTAAAAATTTCATGTTAAGAAGAAATAGAATTGGATTTTAATGACTCAACATAAGCAGAAGGCAAAGGCACAATCTTCTAATCTTCTAATATGAAGGCTAATTATGTAGAAGGTGATGGCCAGATGTCCTCTCTTCCCTTTAGGCACAGAACAAGGATAAGGAAGCTTAAGCCTAACATGAGGGATTCAGAAAATCACACTCAGAAAATCATTAAGCATCCAGGATATTCTTAGAGATGACTGCACTGAAACTTCACAGAAGAGAGAGAGAGAAAAAAAAAATCCTTTGCTGCAAACTCTTATTTAAATGAAATACTACATTCAAGGCAAGACAAATGAAAAAGAATTGGTAAATAGGAAAATGTGTGTAGGTTGCCGAGTAAAAGGGCTACTGAATTTTTCTAAGTATTGTTCATAATATATTACATTGGTTCAAATTTTAATGAATCATGTTTGCGGCATTACTATTTATTCAATTTTATACTAGGGAAAGGAATAGAAGTACTTTGGATTTTTCAGACACTGTAATGTAATGTTCAATTTCAGCACTTATTTGAAAATCAAATAATGGAGCCTAAATTATCTTCTGTATATAAAGCAAAAGAGACTATTTTCTAGAAACTGTATGAGAGGGCTTCCCTGGTTGCCCAGTGTTTAAGAATCCACCTTGCGATGCAAGGGACACCAGTTCTATCCCTGGTCCAGGAAGATCCCACAGGGAGTGGAGCAACTAAGTCCATACTCCACAACTACTGAGATACAGCTCTAGAGCCCACGAGCTGCAATTACTGAGTCCACATGGTGCAGTGACTGAAACCCTGCACCTACAGCCTCCGCTCCACAAGAGAAGCCACTGCAATAAGACCACAATGAAAAGTAGCCCCTGCTTGCCGCAACTAGAGAAAGCCTATGTGCAGTAATGAAAGCTCACTGCAGCCAAAAAATAAAATAAATAAATAAGTCTTCTAAGAAAGAAACCATATGAAAAAATATTTCCAGAAATGATGATGAAAGGAAATATAGAATACCTAAAGTGCTAAAATCAATGATGAACAATGAGTTTATTTCAATACGTAATCAATACAAAATACTCAGTAGAAAAATTGGCATAAAAAAGATAAATTGCTTGACAGATTGGTAAATTTCTAGGTAATACTAAAATGTACTTGGGAGAAAATATTTGCAAACAAAGTGACCAATGAGGGACTGCTGTTGTTCAGTCACTAAGTCATGTCTGACTCTTTGCAACCCCATGGACTGCAGCAAACCGTGCTCCCCTGTCTTCATTATTTCCTGGAGTTCGCTCAAATCCATGCCCATTGAGTCAGTGATGCCATATAACTGTCTGATCCTCTGCTGTCCTTTTGCCTTTGTCCTTTCTCCTTTTGCCTTCAATCTTTGCCAACATCGGGGTTTTTTGAACTAGTCAACTCTTTTCATTAGGTGGCCAAAGTATTGGAGCTTCAGCATCAGTCCTTCCAATGAATATTCAGAGTCAATTTCCTTTAGGATTGACTGGTTTGATAGCTTTGTTGTCCAAGGGACTCTCAAGAGCTTTCTCCAGCAGCACAATTTGAAAGCATCAATTCTTCAATGTCCAGCCTTCTTTATGGTTCTAGTCTCATATCCATCTTTGACTATATGAACCTTTGTCAACAAAGCAATGTTTCTGTTAACAAAGATTTAGTCTCCAAGATATTTAAGTAGCTCAATATCAAGAAAAAAACAACCAAATCAAAGAATGGGTTAAGACCTAAATAGACATTTCTCCAAAGAAGATGGACAAAAAAGCAAAAAATACATGAAAATATGTTCAGCATCATCAATATTGTTATTGTTCTTCAGTCACCAAGTTGTGTCTGACTCCAAGACCTCATGGACTGCAGCATGCCAGGCTTCCTCATCCCTCTCCATCTCCTGGAGTTTGCCCAAGTTCATGTCCATTGAGTCAATGATGGCATCCAACCATCTAAACTTCTGTTGCCCTCTTTTTCAGCCTTCAAGCTTTCCCAGCACCAGGGTCTTTTCTAGTGAGTCAGCTCTTCACATCAGGTGGCCAAACTATTGGAGCTTCAACTCCAGCATCAGTCCTTCCAAAGAGTATTCAGAGTTCATTTCCTTTAGGATTGACTGGTTGATATCCTTGCAGTCCAAGGGACTCTCAAGAGTCTTATCCAACACTACAGTTCAAAAACAACAATTCTTCAAAGTTCTGCCTTTTTTATCATCCAGCTGTCATGTCTGTACATGACTACTGCAAAGATCATAGCCTTAACTATATGGACCTTTGTTTGGAAACATGAGTCTTTGATTTTTAATGCACTGTCTAGGTTTGTCAAGCTTTTCTGTCAAGAAGCAATTATCTCCTAATTTCAATCCTGCAGTTGCCATCCACAGTGATTTTAAACACCAAGAAGAGGAAATCTGTCACTGCTTCCACCTTTTCCTCTTCCATTTGCCATGAAGTGATGGGACCAGATGCATGATCTTATTTTTTTAAATATTGAGTTCTCAGCTGGCCTTTTCATTCTCCTCCTTCATCTTCATCAAGAGGCTCTTCAGTTCCTCTTTGCTTTCTGCTATAAGGGGAATATCCAACGTTATCAGTATTTCTCCCAGCAATCTTGATTCCAGCTTGCAATTCATCCAGCCTGACATTTCTCATGATACACTCAGTATATGAATTAAGTAAACAGGATGACAACATATGGCCTTGACATACTGTGGCAAGGAAATCAAACCAGTCGATTTTAAAAGAAATCAGTTCTGAATATACATTGGAAAGACTGATACTGAATCTGAAGCTCCAATACTTTGGCCACCTGATTCAAATAACTGACTCATTGGAAAAGACCCTGATACTGGGAAAGATTAAAGGCAGGAGGAGAAGAGGATGATAGAGGATGAGATGGTTGGATGGCATCACTGACTCAATGGACGTGAATTTGAGCCAGCTCTAGGAGTTGGTGATTGGCAGGGAAGCCTGGCATGCTTCCGTCCATTAGGTCTCAAAGAGTCAGACACTACTGAGCACCTGCACTGAACTGATCTTAAAACATGTGGCTTCAATGGTCATTTTCAGGTGAGAAAAATAAGAAGGCAGTGTGGAGATTGGGCATAGGATATTTATATGGTCCAAGCTTAGAGATGGTGTATCTTCCTATTATATCAAAGCATGTCTAAGATGCAGCAGCAGTAGCTGCCCCTGAGGGTTTGCATGAATTCAACTGTAAAAGCTTCAAAGCAGAACTACTGAATCAAAGTCTGTATTTTAATATGATCCCAATAATAACAGAAGCGCCCTGGCTGTGACTGACAGCGCAGAGCATGGCCAAGAGGAGCTACCCTACGTCTGAGATCAGGAGCGACAGCTGGGAGGAGCAACTTCATGTCCAAGGCCAGGGGCAGCAGCCGAGAAGATCAACCTTACATTCAAGGAGTGGTGGCTACGTGGGTGCAGGAAAGCTGAGAGGAGCTACTCCACGTTCAAGGTCAGGAGTGGTGGCTGCGAGGAGACACCCCTTGTCCAAGGTAAGGAGCAGCAGCTGTGCTTTGCTAGAGCAGCCGTGAAGAGATATCCCAGGTCCAAGGTAAGAGAAATCCAAGTAAGATGGTAGGTGTTGTGAGAGGGCATCAGGGGGTAGACACACTGAAACCATACTCACAGAAAACTAGTCAGTCTAATCACACTGACTACAGTTTTGTCTAACTCAATGAAGCTAAGCCATGCTCGTGGGGCCACCCAAGAAGGGCAGGTCATGGTGGAGAGGTCTGAGAGAATGTGGTCCACTGGAGAAGGGAATGGCAAGCCACTTCAGTATTCTTGCCTTGAGAACCCCATGGACAGTATGAAAAGGCAAAATGATAGGATACTGAAAGAGGAACTCCCCAGATCAGCAGGTGCCCAATATACTACTGGAGATCAGTGGAGAAATAACTCCAGAAAGAATGAAGGGATGGAGCCAAAGCAAAAACAATACCCAGTTGTGGATGTGACTGGTGATAGAGGCAAAGTACAATGCTCTAAAGAACAATATTGCATAGAAACCTCGAATGTTAAGTCCATGAATCAAGACAAATTAGAAGTGGTCAAACAAGAGATGACAAGAGTGAACGTTGACATTCTAGGAAACAGTGAACTAAAATGGACTGGAATGGGTGAATTTAACTCAGATGACCATTATATCTACTACTGCTGGCAGGAATCACTTAGAAGAAATGGAGTAGCCATCACGGTCAACAAAAGAGTCCAAAATGCAGTACTTGGATGCAATCTCAAAAACGACAGAATTATCTCTGTTCATTTCCAAGGCAAATCATTCAATATCACAGTAATCCAAGTCTATGCACAAACAGTAATGCTGAAGAAGCTGAAATTGAACGGTTCTATGAAGACCTCTAACCCCTTTTAGAACTAACACCCAAAAAAGATGTCCTTTTCATTATAGGGGACTGGGATGCAAAAGTAGAAAGTTAAGAAACACCTGGAGTAACAGGCAAATTTGGCCTTGGAGTACAGAATAAAGCAGGGCAAAGGCTAATAGAGTTGTGCCAAGAGAACACACTGGTCATAGCAAACACCCTCTTCCAATAACACAAGAGAAGATTCTACACATGGACATCATCAGATGGTCAACACTGAAATCAGATTAATTATATTCTTTGCAGACAAAGATGGAGAAGCTCTATACAGTCAGCAAAAATAAGACCAGGAGCTGACTGTGGCACAGATCATGAACTCCTTATTGCCAAATTCAGAATTAAATTGAAGAAAGTAGGGAAAACCACTAGACCATTTAGGTATGACCTAAATCAAATCCCTTATGATTATACAGTGGAAGTAAGAAATAGATTTAAGGGCCTAGTTGTGAAAGATAGAGTGCCTGATAAACTATGGAAGGAGGTACCTGACATTGTACAGGAGACAGGGATCAAGACCATCCCCATGGAAAAGAAATGCAAAAAAGCAAAGTGGCTGTTTGAGGAGGCCTTACAAATAGCTGTGAAAAGAAGAGAAGAGAAAAGCAAAGGAGAAAAGGAAAGATACAAGCATCTGAATGCAGAGTTCCAAAGAATAGGAAGGAGACATAAGAAAGCCTTCTTCAGTGATCAATGTAAAGAAATAGAGGAAAACAACAGAATGGGAAAGACTAGAGATCTCTTCAAGAAAATTAGAGATACCAAGGGAATATTTCATGCAAAGATGGGCTTGATAAAGGACAGAAATGGTCTGGACCTAACAGAAGCAGAAGATATTAAGAAGAGATGGCAAGAATACACAGAACTGTACAAAAAGATCTTCACAACCCAGATAATCACGATAGTGTGATTACTCACCTAGAGCCAGACTTCTTGGTTTGTAAAGTCAATGGGCCTTAGGAAGCATCACTATGAACAAAGCTAGTGGAGGTGATGGAATTCCAGTTGACCTATTTCAAATCTTGAAAGATGATGTTGTGAAAGTGCTGCACTCAATAGGTCAGCAAATTTGGAACACTCAGCAGTGGCCACAGGACTGGAAAAGGTCAGTTTTCATTCCAATCCCAAAGAAAAACAATGTCAAAGAATGCTGAAACTACCACACAATTGCACTCATCTCACATGCTAGTAAAGTAATGCTCAAAATTCTCCAAGCCAGGCTTCAGCAATACGTGAACCATGAACATCCAGATATTCAAGTTGGTTTTAGAAAAGGCAGAGGAACCAGAGATCAAATTGCCAACATCTGCTGGATCATCAAAAAGGCAGGAGAATTCCAGAAAAAACATCCATTTCTGCTTTATTGACTATGCCAAAGCTTTTGACTGTGTGGATCACAATAAACCGTGGAAAATTCTGAAAGAGATGGAAATACCACATCACCTGACATGCCTCTTGAGAAACCTATATGCAGGTCAGGAAGCAACAGTTAGAACTGGACATGAAACAACAGACTGGTTCCAAATAGGAAAAGGAGTATGTCAAGGCTGTATCTTGTCACCCTGCTTATTTAACTTCTATGCAGAGTAAGTACATCATGAGAAATGCTGGGCTGGAAGAAGCACAAGCTGAAATCAAGATAGCTGGAACAAATATCAATAACCTCAGATATGCAGATGATACCATCCTTATGGCAGAAAGTGAAGAGTAACTAAAAAGCCTCTTGATGAAAGTGAAAGAGGAGAGTGAAAAAGTTAGCTTAAAGCTCAACATTCAGAAAACAAAGATCATGGCATCTGGTCTCATCACTTCATGAGAAATAGATGGGGAAACAATGGAAACAGTGTCAGACTTTATGTTTTGGGGCTCCAAAATCACTGCAGATGGTGATTGCACCCATGAAATTAAAAGATGCTTACTCCTTGGAAGGAAAATTATGTCCAACCTAGATAGCATATTTAAAAGCAGAGACTTACTTTGCCAATAAAGGTCCTTCTAGTCAAGGCTATGGTTTTTCCTGTGGTCATGTATAGATGTGAGAGTTGGACTGTGAAGAAAGCTGAGCATTGAAGAATTGATGCTTTTGAACTGTGGTGTTGGAGAAGACTCTGGAGAGTCCCTTGGACTGCAAGGAGATCCAACCAGTCCATTCTAAAGGACATCAGTCCTGGGTGTTCTTTAGAAGGAATGATGCTAAAAGTGAAACTCCAGTACTTTGGCCACCTCATGGGAAGAGCTGACTCATTGGAAAAGACCCTCATGCTGGGAGGGATTGGGGGCAGGAAGAGAAAGGGATGACAGAGCATGAGATGGCTGCCTGGATGGCATCACCGACTAGATGGACATGAGTCTGAGAATTCATGGGGTCACAAAGAGTCAGACAGAACTGAGCAACTGAACTGAATTGAACTGAAAGTTTGCTTACTTTCAACATTTAAAGAAAACTCTTGTAACAATAATGACTCATTTACTATTTAACATACCCATATATTGTTGATATTCTTACTCAAAGGCTAGGATAATTCTACTTTTGTATATAAATCCTATGAGCCATTGTTTGTATAACAAATTTAGTGAAATGATTTTTGATCAAACTAAATATTTTACATAACTGCTTGGCTATTTTTGTAAGTGGTTATCCCACGAACTTGGCCATGTGCAAGAAAAACCAATGGTAAATAATTTAGCAAATTCAAACTATAAGTTCTACTCAATTTCATTGCCCCACATCAGCCACAATTTTCTAAGAAATTCAGCTTCAAATTAGAATTGCCATCAATTTCTAAAATAATTTTAGTTGCACATGTTGACATCTGAAAATTTTCTTATAAAAAATAAATAAAAGTTTTTTCCCATAGGGCAAAAGGATGAACACCATTCTTTTCTGGTCCATTTTAAATGTCTCACCATTTCTTGGAAATAATAAGGTAGTAAAACTTTACTAAAGTAAGAGAGTAAAGGGTATCCTATCAAAGTCTTTTCACCGCCCCCTCCCTTTTGTATTGTGGTAGTTATCTGGAATCATTATGAAAGATTCATTTGAGGATAAAGATCATATATATGTATATGAATCAGTCAATAAGTGCTTTTTATTGTAAATATCCTTTCCTCATCCCAGGTTTTATGACAACATAAGGCAGTAGACTTGTAAACATAAATATTAAATTTCATCATGATATCTGGGTCTCTGAAAAGCTTTCTTTATAGTAGAAGATCTATTTCAGTGGTAAAGCTTGTATGTTTACAAAGCATTTCATCAGCAATGTCAGGAAAATGGAATAGAAAATTTCTAAATGAAACTTGCATGTTAAGAGTGTGACTGCATTCAAAATGATGAAGCTGACAGTGTATAAGAAGTTATTCACCAACAATGAAATTATATTATCTATCAGCAAAGAAGAGAAACTGACAAATCTGAAACGATTTGATACGTAATTCTTGGCCTCCTAGGAAAACACAAGTTACCTGGGAAAAAACAGTAACCATATATTTAATTCAATATTAAATAATGGAATGAAAATTTGTGAAAAGAGACTGCAGTTTTTGTTCAAAAGAATCAGTTCTACTAAAGCAGGTTAGACACACAAAACTGAGGCAGTCACATTCTTTAAAAAAGAGCAAGAAGCCATTGAAAATATGCAGAAAATGACCCTAACCAAGCCCGTCAGTTGTATAAGAGAAGTCGCTCAATTGTGTCTGATTATTTGCAAGCTATTGAGCCTACCAGACTCCTCTTTCAGTGGAATTTTGCAGGCAGGAGTACTGGAGTGGATTGCCATTTCCTTCTCCAGGAGATCTTCCCAACCCAGTGATTGAACCCGGGTCTCCTGCATTGCAGGCAGACACTTATATCATCTGAACCACCAGGGAAGCCTTCAGAAAAGTTACTTAATATAGAGAAAATCAAAATAGAGGACTTACAGGATATGTTCTATGGGAAAATGTTAAAAAAAAAAAAAGCCAAGAATATGCATCTAGAAAAATTAATTTTTAAAGTTTAAATTTACAAGCATCTGCTCCAATGCGGGAGACCCGGGTTCGATCCCTGGGTCGGGAAGATCCCCTGGAGAAGGAAATGGCAATCCACTCCAGTATTCTTGCCTGGAGAATCCCATGGACGGAGAAGCCTAGTAGGTTACAGTCCACGGGGTCGCAAAGAGTCGGACACAACTGAGCGACTTCACCTTGAAACATAAACCATGCACACTCTTCTTAGAGTAGCTCTCCCAGGGCTGACTTGTTTCTCAGTAAACTCAGGAGAAGTAAGCAAAAGAGATTCAAGCAACTGAGAGTCTTGTCTCAAGCTTCAGTTATAAGTGAAGGTTTCTTGAGTCAGGATGTGTGTGTGTGTATGTGTCTGTGTCTGTGTGTGTGTGTGTGTTTTAGTGGCTCAGTTGTATCCAAATCTTTGGGACTCCATAAACTGCAGCTCACCAGGCTCCTTTTAACAGTGTCTTTGTTTGAGCATACTGATTAGAAGGTTATCTAGTAAAAGAAGACATTTAGAAAAGGCTGTTTTCTCAATGTTTCCAGAGTAATAAAGAGATCAAAGTGGTACAGATCTCATTGGAGATTCTATTCACTTACAACTGCTATTCTGATTTAATCATCTTGTCCTTAAGGGCAGAGGGGTCAAGTGAGTTTCTGAAAATTAGGTACTTAGCTAAAGGTGTAAACTTAGGCTAAAGTCTATTTTTTCCTTTGAATAATTAAATCTCACTTTTTCATACCAGGAGGTTTTTCTCTCTGATATGGTCAAGGGTGATAATTTTTATTAAAAAGTTAATCTAGAAAATCACAGCTCTCAATACATAAATACATATTTTATTTTAAATTTAAAGAAACACAGATATACACAAATACAAAAATACTATTTGATGTAATGCTAAAGCCATTACTTTGCCAACAAAGGTCCATCTAGTCAAGGCTATGGTTTTTCCAGTGGTCATGTATGGATGTGAGAGTTGGACTGTGAAGAAAGCTGAGCACCGAAGAACTGATGCTTTTGAACTGTCGTGTTGGAGAAGACTCTTGAGAGCCCTTGGACTGCAGGGAGATCCAACCAGTCTGTTCTAAAGGAGATCGGCCCTGAGTGTTTTTTGGAAGGAATGATGCTAAAGCTGAAACTCCAGTACTTTGGCCACCTCATGCAAAGAGTTGACTCACTGGAAAAGACTCTGATGCTGGGAGGGATTGGAGGCAGGAGGAAAAGGGGATGACAGAGGATGAGATGGCTGGATGGCATCACCAACTCAATGGACATAAGTCTGAGTGAACTCCAGGAGTTGGTGATGGACAGGGAGGCCTGGCGTGCTGCAAGTCATGGGGTCGCAAAGAGTCAGACATGACTGAGCAACCGAACTGAACTGAGCTGAGCTGAAGGCCACTCTAGGGCTGTTAAGTCCCCGGTTGGAATGCTACATGATTTTACATTAACTAGTGCCACTCATCATTTATAAATTAAATTTTTTAATGGAGTAAGAAACAAAAGATTATTGCAAAGCAATCCGAGGGAAAAAAGATCATCTAGAATTTTGTTTCTTTGTCTCCAGCCTCTCATATTTTACAACAAAATCAGCCATACTTCAGTCAACAGATTTTTTTTTTCCTATTTGTCTTTATTGAGTAAGCTCAAAACATTGCATTACATTTTCATAAAACAACTCTTTCCAGTGTTACATGTGTTTGATTTGGACAACAAAATCAAATTACATAATTTCAAATAGTTTGTATAACTGACGTAGTGACCAAGATAGTTTGAATATTTATTAATGAACATTAGCTTACCTCTCCCTCCTACTGTGAACATGGCCTGCTTCTATATTCCACTGAGGCTGGGCTGGGCTATAGGACATGATTTGGTCAATGAGATGTTAGTGGATGTGATTTCAGTATAGGCTTGTCATATGCTGACTCTCTTGTCCTTCTGTCATCACATCGAGAATAACATGCCTTGTGTAGCTGCTTCTGCCAAAAAATGAGAAAAGATTTGAGTAGAGCCACCCTTATGAACCCACACATGCATAAAGAGTATAAGAAATACTACTGCTGTATACCACTAGTTTTGAGGAATTTGTCAGCACTAGTAGATGGAAAGTAGAGAAATAAATTCAAATGACTATAAGGAAGCATTCAATTCAGCTTGTTATGTTAATTTGGACTTCCCTGGTGGCTCAGACAGTAAAAAATCTGCCTGCAATGTAAAAGGCCTCCATCCAATCCCTAGGTCTGGAAGATCCCTTGGAGAAGGGAATGGCTACCCACTCCACTGTTCTTGCCTGGAGAATTCCACGGACAGAGAAGCCTGGAGGGTTTCAGTCCACGGAGTCACAAAAAGTTGGAAAAAAACTGAGAAACTAAGCATACATGCAAGCACCTCATGGAATTAAAAAAAAAAAAAAAAAACTGAGAGAAATTATATTTCTATTTGTCCCAGGCGTCTGTATCCTTTGCTTGCATTGCTATTCTAATAAAAAGTAATTTGGCCAGAAGTGTTTAGCGTCATAGTGGGTCTTTAGATTGGGTCTAAAATGTGGCTCAGCTGGTAAAGAATCCTCCTGCAATGCTGGAGATCTGGGTTTGGTCTCTGGGTTCGGAAGATCCCCTGGAGGAGGGAAAGGCTACCCACTCCAGTATTCTGGCTTGGAGAATTTCATGGAATGTATAGTCCATGGAGTCACAAAGAATCGTACATGACTACGAGACTTTCCCTTTCACTTTCAAAAATACAGGACACACATATGATGATACAACGTTATTTGAAAGTTAATTTAAAAAAACACACTTTAATTTTTTTTTATTTTTATTTTTTGATATAGCCATTATTGGTAAAGCCTGTCACTGAGTTGCCTTCTCAAAATCCTAGGGAGCTTGGTATCTTTGTTGAAAATAGCCCTATAATCTTTCTCTGTAAAATTTTTATAAAAGTATGTGTGAAGAGATGCAAGAACTCAGATATTGTAGAATATTATTTTAGCCTTGAGACAACACAGCATATCCATAAAAAGTCACAGTGTTTTTTTCTATAGTTCATATAATCTGATATTAAGACATCATTGCAAATTTTGCTTTTTCTAAGGATAAGTACTAGAAAGATATAAATATTTATTAATTATGACAAAATATTAACCTTCATTCAATATGCTTATGATTCATATTAAAGTAATGTATTCATTTAGTTATGCCTCTTTAGTTCAATTTAAAGACAATTTTAAAAGAACAGTATTTTGAGGAAAATTAGAAGTCTTCATGTTTTTCTGTCTCAAATATAAATGTTAAATATGTAAGAAAATACCAAATTCAGAATATTGACCTGAAACTAATGCCAGATATTTCTCTAGAAATGACAGATTTACTTGGGATCGACACAGAATTGCAATTTGGGGTCTACAACCATGATGAGGCACACGCAAGTTCTCACATAGAGGGGTAAAGGAAGTTAAGAGGGACATAGCAAACACAGAGTCCATGCCTTTTTGTTGGATGAGTCCTTCCCAGAAAAAGACTGTCTTTTTCCTACTGAGTGCTGTTATCCTCACAAGGTATAGGATCTCCTTCTTCTTGTCTCTCAATTATATTTAATTGGGGTTTCTGTCACAGACTCAATGGACGTGAGTCTGAGTGAACTCCGGGAGTTGGTGATGGACAGGGAGGCCTGGCATGCTGCGATTCATGGGGTCGCAAAGAGTCGGACACGACTGCGCGACTGAACTGAACTGAACTGAACATTACTTTTCCACTTTTTGATCACGATCTTTCTCTGAAGCGTCACTGGTCAACAGGAACGTCAATGTCAGGAAAGACCTTTCCTGAATGTAGTGTCTCACATAGGAAGGAAACCTATTAAGGCCACATTTGAAAAAATAAGGAGGGGTCAGAGGGAAAACTCTCAGGTCCTCTTTATTTCAAGTTCATCTGTTATTAAGATCCTAGACACTAGAGACAGTCTGAATTGTTATGTTATCATCAAAGTTTTGGTGACAAACTTCCAACAGCCTATTCGGGATACATTGGGAGAGCTGTCTCATCAAATGTCATCTGCTTCAACTCTGGGAAATCTTTGCTTTCAGGTCACCAGATAATGGACAAGTCCAGTCAGGGTTCTTGCTTTCTTCAGGTGTGTCATGTAAATACAAGAGTTTATCCTTTGGAGTTTAACGTCACAAGGATTGATTAGCAGTACCCGAGAAGAGCATTTCTAGTGAGGTTAAAGAGAGTTCCTCTGGAGGCTTTTTTTTTTTTTTTTTCACTAGAAAAAACCTCCAAGTCACAAACTGTGATGATTAAGGTCTTCATCTCTCAAGAGCATACAACAGAAAGATTATGAAAGCAAAGTTATTTTTTAATAGAATCAATTAGACTTTTTCAATATTGGAGTATCTCACCTTTATCACCTGTGGGTCAAAAGAAGCAGGAACCAAATGCATTGGACATCCTGTGATTATCTCAAAGGGTGAAAGTTCATGAGTTGCAAAAAGGGTGGATCTGAGATTAAGAAGGACCAGCAGCAATAATTTTGGTCAAGGTATTCTGGGGACTTCTACACATTTTGCCAGGCTTCCTTGGTGGCTCATCAGTGAAGAATCCACTTGTAATGCACAAGATGTGAGTTTGATCCTTGGGTCAGGAATATCCCCTAGAGAAGGAAATTGCAGTACTCACTCCAGTACTCTTGCCTGGAAAATCCCATGAACAGAGGATCCCCAAGGACTACAGTCCATGGGGTCACAAAAAAGTAAGACACAACTAAACAACAGCACATTTTGCCAGTTGAGTGTTAATGACTGAGACTTAATGATTGAGTCTTAGTGTGTCTGAGTAAATCAGAGGATTGAGGTTGGTAAACACAATGAAAGTATTGTAAAATGGCAAGACTTCTCAGTAAAACAGGATCCTCAATCACTATACAGTTTGAGAAGACTTCCCCAGTTAGAGATACTTTTTTCCCAAACAACTTTAGCTACAAAAGATACAGTAGCCTGGCTACAAAGGAAGGCTTCATTCCAGTGTGAAAATATACAGACCATGAGTAAAACATATTTATATGCTTAGACGTAGGAAGTTGTAAGGAATTTATTTGCTAGACCTTGAAATGTTCATTAGACAAGTATATTGTTAGAGCTTTTTGCAACAAATCCATTTTCATTCTTCAATTTAATCATATTCTTTCAACTTCATTAAGAGTGTTTTATCAATTGAATATATAACATTGGTTTATTCTACCTTATATCAGGAATATTTTCCTTAGGCAACTTATTTTTATTTCTTTAAAAACACAAGTATCATTGTACATGAAGTGGCAAATGGTATCCTAACAATATTTTATTGTTCTTTGTTTTCTGATTAATGAATGAAAACTATATCTTTGTGGAGAATATCTCATCAATATTCAATAGAATTATGTTCAAAGATGTGAAAGCTCAGATTGCAGTTCTGGTTAAAAAAAAAAATACATGCTGGCTTGTCACAGAACATCCTACCAAGTTCTATCACTTTCCCTGGATTCTATGTAAACCCAGCAACAAAACAAGGCAAAATATGCAAATAAAACCTCTGGAACTGGAATCCATCAATGAAGAAAACAATTTCAATTTCAGAAGAGGGATAATTAGTTAAATAAATTCACTGAGATCTAAGTTTTAATTCCTTTTTCCAAATCTCCAACACTTCATTTTGATATGTTTCATATCTTTCAGAGTGGAAGTTTTATAGTTATTTTGTTGACTTTTAAAAAACTAATTTAGTGTAATATCAACATACATCAAGCATGTCTTGAACTTGATTACAAATGTAATTTGCAATCAATACCAATTCAAATAGCCATCTCACCTGTAATTTTACCAATACTGAGTTAAATGTTAAGAGAGAGCAGCTATTTTGTTTCATTCACCTATTGATCGCTAATACTGAATCAGTGATGATCTCCGCGCTCTATTCACTATGTAAAAGCTGAGAATTACTAATCATTGTAACATGACATTTTACTTTTCCTAAGATTGAAAATCAAGCAGTTATTGTAAGTGTTCATTCCTTTGCATAATTACAAAAATAACCTTAGTGTAGAATTTATGTAAAATTTAAACTATTTAACAGGCTGAAATATAAACGGTAACTCTGCAGTCCTCAAATTTTGCACAACACAGGAATATCACAATTAAATTATGTTATCACATGGAAATGCCTAGAAATCTTATTAAAGCAAGTACATTTCTTTGCCTTTTTGTCAAAAGTCTCCCAAACAATCTATGATTCAGTGCTTCTAAACATAGATAATTCATTTTCTTCCAGTTTTGCAATAAATTCACTTTTTACCATTTTCGCTATCTAGAATAGTTTTCTTGCCTTTTGCTAAACTTCTGATGCTTGTTACACCTTAATTGGACAAACTCAGATTATGAAGCATAGAATCATGTGTCAAGTATGAGTGCAGAGTCTTTGGTATAGTGGCTGCTCCTCCAACATGTATGACTGGTGAATTTTTAGTACATTTTGTCTAATGACACCAGTGTTGTTTACTTGGTAGTCATTAGTTATTTGCTTTGATCTGTTATATAATATTGTGGGAGAATGTCTACATATATGATTCATTACTATTCTATTATACACATTAAATTTTGTATTCTGGAATGTTTCTGATAATGGAGTTGCGATTCCTTTTGTCTCTTAAAGCTATCAAGTTTGAGAGCATAGAAAACATAAAAATATTATGTGCTTGGGATTTGTAAAAATATTAATAAAGGATAGATATTTCCATAGAAAACCAGAATGATAGGTGTTAAAGAGCCCATATCTTGGGATCAACAGATCTGATTTTCAGTCTTAGATCCACTGCTGATTAACAGAGAGACTGGGGAAGATATTTCATGTCTTTGAATAACTTCCTTTCTGTGAAGTGGTAATGAAAATAACTCACCTCCTTTTTGTGATAATTACATAAGAGTATAAAACAGTGTAAAAATAACTGTGAATTCTGAAGACCTTTTTTGGTTAAATGATTGGTTAAATGTTCTACAAAATAAACACTTTTCAATATAATCCACAACAGTGCACTCCTGTATCTTTGAGAGGATAATTCATTACTTATCTTTTTATATTACCTACTTTTCTTTTGTAAAACTTGATTTCTCAAAGTTGTTTTTGAATTAGAATCAGAGACTTTTGTCTTGCATTTTTGAATATCTTGCATCCCATGATTAAAGTGAGTACTAGAGAGTGACAAGCACAGGAATCTCCTCCTTATGTTGGCTCTATGTTCCAGCAATTTACAGCAGCAATGGATGATCTCTTTGTCCCACTTAGAAACTATTCATAATCCTTATCTGCTGAAGTGTTAAAGCGATCAGTATTTGCAAAACATTTTAAAAATCTCAGTCTAAAACTATTTTATGAGTATCAACAAAATCATTGCACAAGTTTAGTTTGCAATTCCACTGGAAAGGATATACAAGGGCTCTTTAATATCGAATAAAACTGTTAGATGATCTGGCTTAGTTTGATCTTAAGTGCCTACTGATTAATGTAAATTTCATTCTCATAATGTTTATTGATGGAGGCTTTTACACTACACACTGCACAAAAAGAATTGGGATAATAAAACTAGACATTGAACCAGAGTGTTCAAAGCAGTGATGGGCAAAATTCTCTAAAAGGATTTCTGTGAGAAATTGCAAACAGAAATCCATTATTCCTAAAGTTAACCTTTAAAAGGGAAATCATACGATAGCACGAGTTTATCTAGTCTTGAGACTTGAATAAAATTTCAAATGTACATGTACTTGTAATGCTCTATTCCCTATCATTCACACAAAGCTTTATTCTTTTTTAAAAATAATTTCTATGTGATAAGTAAATATAAATCATTTTAGATTGAAAACAAAGAAGTAAATAAAGAAGTAACACCTGAGATGGATTCATGTCAATGTATGGCAAAACCAATACAGTATTATAAAGTAAAAATAAAAATTAAAAAAAAAGAAGTAAATAAAAAGAGTAAGTGAACTGAGAAGGGAGATAATATTGCAGATATACTAAAAAAAGTGATTTTTATTTATAAAAACCAAGACTGACAAAATAAATCATGAAAATGAAAACTGTAGAAACATTAATTAGGCTAGAGGGGAATTTCATTATGAGCACTATAAGCCATGTGAAGTGATCAAAACCATCTCATACAGTTGGTGGTTGGAAATAAAACTAAATTTTATGTGAAGATATTATGTAAATAAGAGATAGTAAACATTATGTGAAAATATATTAAATTTTATATTACAAAGAAGAAATTTTAAAAATAAGAATACACTGAAAGACATAAAATAGAACGATAGAAAAGCAGAAGTCCCACACCCCATCCCATTACTCCTCAATCTTATCCAATGATTTACTAGATTTTGAGTGCATTATTATGATTTAAAAAAATTCACTGAAAGTTAAAGAGGCCTTAACCATTACTGCATCACAAATTTAATTCCAAGTGACTTTATGGAAAAGCATATTTGTTCAGGCAAGTACAAATATGAAAAATAAACAACATAACTAAAATACCTCAAAAACAGGTGAATATAATGAGTATTTAACTGAAAATCCATAGTTTTTAATTTGGATTCATATCTAATCATATTTCAGTGATGTTTACTTTTTTTTTTTTTGGCTCCAAAATCATTGCAAATGGTGATTGCAGTCATGAAATTAAAAGATGCTTACTCCTTGGAAGGAAACTTATTACCAACCTAGATAACATATTCAAAAGCAGAGACATTACTTTGCCAACAAAGGTCTATCTAGTCAAGGCTATGGTTTTTCCTGTGGTTATGTATGGATGTGAGAGTTGGATTGTGAAGAAAGCTGAGCATTGAAGAATTGATGGTTTTGAACTGTGGTGTTGGAGAAGACTCTGGAGAGTCCCTTGGACTGCAAGGAGATCCAACCAGTCCATTCTAAAGGAGATCAGCCTTGGGTGTTCTTTGGAAGGAATGATGCTAAAGCTGAAACTCCAATACTTTGGCCACCTCATGTGAAGAGTTGACTCATGGGAAAAGACTCTGATGCTGGGAGGAATTGAGGGCAGGAGGAGAAGGGGATGACAGAGGATGAGATGGCTAGATGGTATCACTGATTCAATGGACGTGAGTCTGAGTGAACTCTGGGAGTTGGTGATGGACAGGGAGACCTGGCATGCTGCAATTCATGGGGTTGCAGAGTCAGACACGACTGAGTGATGAAATGAACAGAACTGAACTGAGATTGTTCTTTAATAGTTCAACCTTGGACTCTTTGTAGATAAAATAGAAATGATAATTGCTGTATTATCAGATTAGCAGGCTTGATGTGAAAATGAAATAAAATAATAGATGGGAAATTACTTTGAAAAGAAAATAATAGATAATATTACATGATCTAGATAAGGTTACATGATAATTTCTGTGTAGAATACATGAGAACTCTGTAGTATCTTTGTAACTTTTCTATAATTCTACATAGGTTTCTGATAATCAGATTCCATTTTATACTCAATTGATTTAGGCAGAAATTTTAGGCCAAAGAAATATTTGAGAAATATGTTTGGTACACCTTACATGCAAAGATTGGATTGTATTTTCAAGACAAACTCTTGGAAACTTTGTGGTTACTTTGTCTCTTTCTTTTTGTTTACCTGCAGGGGATTTTATCCTTTTAGCCTATCAGTACATATCAACCTTTTCAATTGACTTTTTTTTTTTTTTAATTAGGGACAAATATAGGTCCAAGCTATTTCTCAATAATCTCTTATCCCTATCAATCAGAGGACAGATAAAATGAACACCAAAATAGAGAAAATTAATCAAACTGATCACATGGACCACAGCCTTGTCTAACTCAATGAAACTATGGGCCATGTCATGTAGGGCCACCCAAGATGGACAGGTCATGGTGGAGAGTTCTGACATAATGTGTACCACTGGAAAAAATAATAGCAAACCACTTCAGCATTCTTGCCTTGAAAACACCATGAACAGTATGAAAAGTAAAAAAGATAGGACAGTGAAAGATGAACTCCCAAGGTCAGTAAGTGCCCAATATTGCTACTGGAATCAGTGCAGAAATAACTCCAGAACAAATGAAGAGATGGAGCCAAAACAACAACACCCGGTTGTGGATGTGACTGGTGATGGAAGTAAAGTCTGATACTATAAAGAGAGATATTGCATAGGAATCTGGAATGTTAGGTCCATGAATTAAGGCAATTTGGAAGTGATCAAAAGGAGATGGCAGGAATTCCTCAACATTTAAGGAATCAGTGAACTAAAATGGACCAGAATGGGGGATTTAATTCAGATGACCATTATATCTACTACTATGGGCAAGAATCCCTTAGAAGAAACAGAGTAGCCATCATAGTCAACAAAAGAGTCCCAAATGCAATACGGGGATGCAATGGGCCAAAGAACTAAATAGACACTTCTCCAAAGAAGACATACGAATGGCTAACAAACACATGAAAAGATGCTCAGCATGACTCATTATCAGAAAAATGCAAGTCAAAATCACAATGAGGTACCATTTCACACCAGTCAGAATGGCTGTGATCCAAAAGTCAACAAGCAATAAATGCTGGAGAGGGTGTGGAGAAAATGGAACCCTCTTACACTATTGGTGGGAATGCAAATTAGTACAGCCACTATGGAGAACAGTGTGGCGATTCCTTAAAAAATTGCAAATAGAACTGCCTTATGATCCAGCGATCCCACTGCTGGGCATACACACTGAGGAAACCAGAACTGAAAGAGACACGTGTACCCCAATTTTCATTGCGGCACTGTTTGTAATAGCCAGGACATGGAAGCAACCTAGATGTCCATCAGCAGATGAATGGATAAGAAAGCGGTGGTACATATACACAATGGAGTATTACTCAGCTATTAAAAAGAATACATTTGAATCAGTTCTAATGAGGTGGATGACACTGGAGCCGATTATACAGAGTGAAGTAAGCCAGAAAGAAAAACACCAATACAGTATACTTACACATATATATGGAATTTAGACTGATGGTAATGATAAACCTGTATGCAAGACAGCAAAAGAGCCACAGATGTATAGAACGGCCTTTTGGACTCTGTGGGAGAGGGAGAGGGTGGGATGGGTTGGCAGAATGGCAGTGTAACATGTGTGATATCATAAGTGAAACGAATCGCCAGTCCAGGTTTGATGCAGGATGCAGGATGCTTGGGACTGATGCACGGGGATAATCCAGACAGAGGGTGTGGAGTGGGAGGGGGAAGGGGGGGTCGGGATTGGGAGCTCATGTACACTTGTGGCTGATCCATGTCGATGTGTAGCAAAACGAATACAGTATTGTAAAGCAAAACAAACTAAAAAATATAAATTAATTAAAGAAAAAAAAAAAAGACAGAATGATCTCTGTTCCTTTTCAAGGCAAGCCATTCAATATCACAGTAATCCAAGGTTGTGCTCTGACCGGTAATGCTGAATAAGATGAAGTTCAATGGATCCATGAAGACCTACAAGATCTTCTAGAATGAACAACCCTCAAAGATGTTCTTTCCATTATAGAGGACTGGAATGAAAAAGTAGAAGTCAAGAAAAACCTGGAATAACAGGCAAATTTGGCCTTGGACAACAAAAAAAAAGCTGGTCAAAGGCTAACAGAGTTTTGCCAAGAGAACACACTGGTCATAGAGAATACTCATTTCCAACAACACAAGAGAAAATTCTTCATAAGGATATCACCACATGGCCAGTACTGAAATAAGATTGATTACATTCTTTGCAGCCAAAGATGGAGAAGCTATATATAGTGTGCAAAAACAAGACCAGAAGCTGACTGTGGCTCACATCATGAACACCTTATTGCCAAATTCAGAGTGAAACTGAAGAAAGTAGGGAAAACCACTGGACCATTCAGGTATGACCTAAATCAAATCCCTAAAGATTATACAGAGGAAGTGACAAATAGATTCAAGGGATTAGATCTGATAGACAGAGTGCCTGAAGAACTATGGTCGGAGGTTCAGAACTTTGTATAGGAGGCAGTGATCAATATCATCCCCAGGAAAAAGAACAGAAGAGAAAAGAAAAAAAGCTAAGGCAAAAGAGAAAAGAAAAAAATATACCCATTTGAATGCAGCATTCCAAAGAATAGCAAGGGGAGATAAGAAAGCCTTCCTCAGTGATCAGTGCAAAGAAATAGAGGAAAACAATAAAATGGGAAAGACTAGAGATCTCTTCAAGAATAGAGATACCAAGAGGACATTTCATAAAGATGGGCACAATAACATACATAAGGTACGAAACTAATAGAAGTAGAAGATTTTAAGAAAAGGTGGCAAGAATACAAAGAAAAACTATACAAAAAAGATCTCCAGTTGAGCTATTACAAATCCCAAAAGATGATGCTGCGAAAGTTCCACAGTCAATATACCAGCAAATTTGGAAAACTCAGCTTTGGCCACAGGACTGGAAGAGGTCAGTTTTCATTTCAATCCCAAAGAAAGGCAATGCCAAAGAATGCTCAAACTAAAGGACAATTGCACTCTTCTCACACACTACTAGAGTAATGCTGAAAATTCTCCACGCCAGACTCAACTGGAATTCTATCCACCTCCACTAGTTTTGTTCATAATGATGCTTCCTAAGGCCCACTTTGCATTCCAGGATGCCTGGCTCTAGGTGAGTGATCACATCATCGTGGTTATCTTGGTCATGGAGATCTTTTTTTGTATAGTTTTTTTGTGTATTCTGTATGTGAACCTTGGACTTCCAGATGGTAAAGCTGGATTTAGAAAAGGCAGAGGAACCAGAGATCAAATTGCCAGCCTCTGCTGGACCATCAGAAAAGCAAGAGAATTCAAGAAAAATATCTATTTCTGCCTTATTGACTATCCCAAAGCCTTTGACTGTGTAGAACACAACAAACTGTGGAACATTCTGAAGAGATGTGAATACCAGATCACCTGACCTGCCTCCTGAGAAACCATATGCAGGTCAGGAAGGAACTGTTAGAACCGGTCATGGAACAACACACTGTTTCCAAATAAGGAAAGGAGTATGCCAAGGCTGTATATTGTCACACAGCTTATTTAAATTATATGCAGAGTACATCATGAGAAACACTGGAGTGGATGAAACACAAGCTGGAATCAAGATTACCAGTAAAAATATGTATAATCTCATATATGCAGATAACACCACCTTTATGGCAGAAAGTGAAAAAGAACTAAAGGTCCTCTTGATGAAAGTAAGAGGAAAGTGAAAAAGTTGGCTTAAAACTCAACATTCAGAAAACTAAGATAATGGCATCTGATCCATCACTTCATTGCAAGTAGATGGGGAAACAGTGGAAACAGTGACAGACTTTACTTTTGGGCTCCAAAATCACTGTAGATATTGAGTGCAGCCATGATATTAACAGATACTTGCTCCTTGGAACAAAAGTTATGACCAACTTCGCCAACAAAGATACATCTAGTCAAAGCCATGGTTTTTCCAGTAGTCATGTATGGATGTGAGAGTTGGACTACGAAGAAACCTGAGTGCCAAAGAATTTTGATGTTTTTGAACTTTTTGTTGGAGAGGACTCTTGAGAGTACCTTGGATTGCAAGGAGACCCAACCAGTCCATCCTAAAGGAAATCAGTCCTGAATGTTAATTGGAAGAACTGATGATGAATTTGAAGTGAAGTCACTCAGTCGTGTCCAACTCTTTGTGACCCAATGAACTGTAGCCTACCGGGCTTCTCCATCCATGGGATTTTCCAGGCAAGAATACTGGAGTGGGTTGCCATTTCCTTCTCCAGGGGAACTTCCCAACTCGGACCGAACCCAGGTCTCCCGCATTGTAGGCAGACGCTTTACCATCTGAGCCACAAGGGAAGCTTCATGAAGCTGAAGCTCCAAGAATCTGGCCACCTGATGTGAAGACTGACTCATTGGAAAAGACCCTGATCCTAGAAAAGATTGACGGCATGAAGAGAAGGGGACCACAGAGGGTGAGATGGTTGGATGGTATCACTGACTCAATGGACATAAGTTTGAGTAAACTCAAGAAGTTGCTAGTGGACAGGGAAGCCAGGCTTGCTTCAGTCCATGGGGTTACAAAGAATCTGATACGACTGTGCAACTGAACTGAACTGCTTTATTGAGTATCCCAAAGCCTTTGACTGTGTGGATCACAAAAAACTGTGGAAACTTATTCAAAAGATGGGATGAAGCTCCAAGAATCTGGCCACCTGATGTGAAGACTGACTCATTGGAAAAGACCCTGATCCTAGAAAAGATTGACGGCATGAAGAGAAGGGGACCACAGAGGGTGAGATGGTTGGATGGTATCACTGACTCAATGGACATAAGTTTGAGTAAACTCAAGAAGTTGCTAGTGGACAGGGAAGCCAGGCTTGCTTCAGTCCATGGGGTTACAAAGAATCTGATACGACTGTGCAACTGAACTGAACTGCTTTATTGAGTATCCCAAAGCCTTTGACTGTGTGGATCACAAAAAACTGTGGAAACTTATTCAAAAGATGGGAATACCATACCACATGACCTGCCTCCTGAGAAATCTATATGAAGGTCAAGAGGCAACAGTTATAAGTGGATGTGGAAAAGCAGACTGGATTCAAAATCAGGAAATGAGAACATGAAGGCTGTATATTGGCACTCTGCTTATTTAACTTATATGCAGAGTACATCACTTGAAATGCTGAGGTGGATAAAACAAGCTGGAATCAAGATTGCCAGGAGAAATATCAATAACTTCAGATAGGCAGACATCACCCTTATTGCAGAAAGAAAAGAACTAAATATCTTCTTAATGAAATTGAAACAGCAGTGTGAAAATGTTGGCTTAAAACTCAACGTTCAGAAAACTAAGATCATGGAATATGGTCCCATCACTTCATGGCAAATAGATGGGGAAACAATGGAAACAGTGAGATACTTTATTTTCTTGGGCTCTAAAATCAGTGCCAATGGTGATTGTAGCCATGAACTTAAAAGACTCTTACTCCTAGGAATAAGAGCTATGATCAACCTAGACATCTTATTAATAAGCAGAGGCATTATTTTGCCAACAAAGATCCATCTGGTCAAAGCTATGGCTTTTCCAGTAGTCATGTACAGGTGTGAGATTTGGACTATAAAGAAAGCTAAGACTGAAGAACTGGTGCTTTTGAACTGTGGTGTTGGAGAAGACTCTTGAGAGTCCTTGGACAGCAAGGAGATCCAACCAGTCAATCCAAAAGAAATCAGTCCTGAGTATTTATATTGGAAGGACAGATGCTGAAGCTGAAATTCCAATACTTTGGCCCCCTGATGGGAAAAACTGACTCATTGGTAAAAACCCTGATGCTGGGAAAGATCTAAGTCAGAAGGAGAAGGGGAGGACAGAGGATGATATGGTTGAATGGCATCACCGACTCAGTGGACATAAGTTTGAGTAAGCTGCGGAAGTTGGTGATGGACAGAGAGTCCTGGCGTGCTGCAGTCCATGGGATCAAACAGAGTTGATCATGACTGAACAACTGAACCGAACTAGACTGCTCTGATTTCTCAATAGTTATTTGTGAATATGCTTCTCTCTTCTTTCAATATCTCTTTGGGCTGCTCCAGATTCTTTTATCTTTTTATACAGTAGATAGTCATTATTTGTGATTGTTCTTTCTTCTTCATATACCTCTTTTTAAAATGTATGATATCATAAGTGAAACGAATCTCCGGTCTAGGTTCGATGCAGGATGCAGGGTGCTTGGGACTGATGCACGGGGATAATCCAGAGAGAGGGTGTGGGGC
>SJXQ01004868.1:0-187397 GCA_006408695.1 Aepyceros melampus | reverse complement strand
CTTTACAATACTGTATTCGTTTTGCTATACGTCGACATGAATCAGCCACGAGTGTACATGAACTCCCAATCTCGACCCCCACCTCTCCCCTCCCGCCCCACACCCTCTCTCTGGATTATCCCCGTGCATCAGTCCCAAGCATCCTGCATCCTGCATCAAACCTGGACTGGCGATTCGTTTCACTTATGATATCACACATGTTACACTGCCATTCTGCCAACCCATCCCACCCTCTCCCTCTCCCACAGAGTCCAAAAGGCCGTTCTATACATCTGTGTCTCTTTTGCTGTCTCACATACAGGGTTATCATTACCATCAGTCTAAATTCCATATATATGTGTAGGTATACTGTATTGGTGTTTTTCTTTCTGGCTTACTTCACTCTGTATAATTGGCTCCAGTGTCATCCACCTCATTAGAACTGATTCAAATGTATTCTTTTTAATAGCTGAGTAATACTCCATTGTGTATATGTACCACAGCTTTCTTATCCATTCATCTGCTGAGGGACATCTAGGTTGCTTCCATGTCCTGGCTATTACAAACAGTGCCGCAATGAACATTGGGGTACACGTGTCTCTTTCAGTTCTGGTTTCCTCGGTGTGTATGCCCAGCAGTGGGATCGCTGGATCATAAGGCAGTTCTATTTGCAATTTTTTAAGGAATCTCCACACTGTTCTCCATAGTGGCTGTACTAATTTGCATTCCCACCAACAGTGTAAGAGGGTTCCCTTTTCTAAATGTCAGCTTTCTATCCATATTAAAAATTTTAAAGTCTCCATTGAATTAGAGTGTTCACCAATCCTCCTTACAATAATGCAGGCTCTAAGTCTAGTTATTATTTTTCTGTTAATGATAGAGATTTTGATATAGGGAAATATATTTTTACTGTAGAAATCATTGTTTAAGAAAAAACAATAAATGAAAATTGATATTTCACATCAGCTACTGGATAGCTAATAAGAAATTTTGAAGAATGTTTTGAACTAAAATGCACATTGCAATTTCTTAAGAAATCTTTATTTATTTAATATGAGCATACTTTTGCTTTCCTGAAATATAAGCCTAGTGATGCCAAGCTGCCTGCTATTTCAAAAAAGTGATTTTTAAAAATTGACATTCAGTGTGAATAATTCAAGTGTTAAAAATATGCCCTCCACTTATTTTGAAACACCTTGAAGGCCAAGCAAAATATTCACTTGCATCAGTTATAGCCCTTAGATCAACAATTTTAAGCCTTTGTCATTGAATATAGATTATATGAAACAAATCACCACGCCATCACTTAACATGGGCAGTTCAACTGTGTTTAAGAAACAAGTGTTTAATAGAGTCATGAGCATAATGGTCCAGCCCACGAGTTACCAATGTACACAGTTCACCAACTCAGAACCAGTCAGCATTCAGCTGTATCTATGAAGAAATATATGAAATGACTCATTGGGGCAATATTGTTCACAGTAAAGTTGTA
Organism: Aepyceros melampus; assembly: GCA_006408695.1. Classification (NCBI taxonomy): domain Eukaryota; kingdom Metazoa; phylum Chordata; class Mammalia; order Artiodactyla; family Bovidae; genus Aepyceros; species Aepyceros melampus. The sequence goes on along the minus strand of SJXQ01004868.1, from coordinate 185,926 downwards.
AATGAAAATATTGAGTTCTTTGAACCCGTTGCCTCTTGTTAATCTGTCCTATCATGTTACAAGTTGTTTTCTTGTTGTAAATAGAAAAAAGATAGTGTGCAAAATCAGTGTTTCCAAATTCATTTAAACTCATATTAATATGAATATATTAAATTTAATCAGATGATGTGACTGATTTGTCCCTCTAGATTTTTTGCAAAAAACAAACAAAAAAGTATTATCCTTCAGTTAAAATAATTAATTAAAATAATTTGTACTGAGAACATAATTGTTTCCATACAAAAGTTAATGACTCTATTTTTCACCAAAGCTTCATATTTTAAACAACTTATTAATATGTACTATACATCAAATGGTAGAACAATTGTAACTGTACATCTTGACTTTATATTCATGTAGCCAGCATCCAGATTACCAGAAGCACAGAAATCTTCAGTCACTTTTCTATACCCAGGAACACCTCTATCTTGATTTTAACACTTCTTATGCTGCTTTTGATTATTATATTAGTGGAATCATATTTTAGCTATTTTAGTCTTTTTGAATGATTCTAGTATGATGCAAGTAGAAGCATTGCACAGTTGTTGCTCCATACGCGATCAATACATTGCATTTTCTTTTTCACATGAGCTATACTGCTGAATTTGTAGTAACATAAAATTATAGTTTTAATTGGCATTTTCCTGTTCACTAGTGAAATTGGTCATCTTTCCATATGTTTATTGGACATTTGGATGTCTTTTGTAAAAATTGTTCGTTTTATTATTTCCTATTTGCATTTTTGTATTTGTATTTATATCATATTTTAAATTGCACACAATGATATGTATTTCTTTATAAAGTTATATTATTTAATTCAATAACCTAATACACAATAATTTATTATATTAGTAATAGTGGCCCACTCTTTACTCCCATGAAAATGGCTAGAAACTATTAGTGGTTTATTTTCCCTTTTAAAATAATTTCACATGAGCTATACTGCTGAATTTGTAGTAACATAAAATTATAGTTTTAATTGGCATTTTCCTGTTCACTAGTGAAATTGGTCATCTTTCCATATGTTTATTGGACATTTGGATGTCTTTTGTAAAAATTGTTCGTTTTATTATTTCCTATTTGCATTTTTGTATTTGTATTTATATCATATTTTAAATTGCACACAATGATATGTATTTCTTTATAAAGTTATATTATTTAATTCAATAACCTAATACACAATAATTTATTATATTAGTAATAGTGGCCCACTCTTTACTCCCATGAAAATGGCTAGAAACTATTAGTGGTTTATTTTCCCTTTTAAAATAAATTTCTCAGAATTATTTATCCATATCTGGACTCTCTAGAAGCAAAATTATTTAAAAAAAAGAAAACCCTAGAACTAGAGTATCAGTTCAGTTCAGTCGCTCAGTCGTGTCCGACTCTTTGCGACCCCATGAACCACAGCACGCCAGGCCTCCCTGTCCATCACCGACTCCCGGAGTCCACCCAAATACATATCCACTGAGTCAGTGATTCCATCCAACCATCTCATCCTCTGTCATCCCCTTCTCCTCCTGCCCTCAATCTTTCCCAGCATCAGAGTCTTTTTAAATGAGTCAGCTCTTCGTATCAGGTGGCCAGAGTATTGGAGTTTCAGCTTCAACATCAGTCCTTCCAATGAACACCGAGGGCTGATCTCCTTTAGGATGGACTGGTTGGATCTTTTGCAGTCCAAGGGACTCTCAAGATTCTTCTTCGACACCACAGTTCAAAAGCATCAATTCTTCTGTGAGCTAGAGAGTAATGAAAATTAATTTATATTTTCAATTTTAATTTATAAAATATTTGAGTGGCAGTTTAAAGACAGCTTTCTAAGGACTGGGGACATAGTCATACACAAATTCTTGTCCAAGCTATGAGCAGATTACTTAAACCAATTCAATCCCCATTAGAACTAATATTCTGTATAGAAATCAAAGAAAAATTATTAAACACTCTTCAAATATAACCCCAAATGGTATTATAAAAAGAATCCTGAATTAAATGAACTAAATGAATTGAAGTCTCTTCTGTAGTCTTTATTTTTGTCATTTGAATTTCCCACAGTCCCAAGTAGTCTGTGTCCTGGAAGAGAGAGAGATAAGTTTAGGGAGGTATTGACTGCAGTACTGCATTGATTTCCTATGGACAAATTGCTTGTGATGGTTTGTGATGATGAGTTGTGTTCTGTTTAAAGAAGAAGTCCTGTTTCCCTCTAATTTTTCCTGAAGGTTGATAAGTCTCCATTGTTTCGGTCCCTGCACTGATTACTGAATGTCTTTTAACCTGTCTTTGGCTCAAAACTCAGGTTGTAATATGAGAAAAGACAAAGCATCCAATGCGGAAAAAAAGAAAAGAAACAAAGAGTGAATATTAGTCGCTCTTCTTTTTCACATTAAAGAGCAAGGTTAGTCACAGGTTTTCTGAGTCATTAAAAGTAATTTGTCTTGAGATAGCAACTAGCTACTTTGAGACATGTAAAAAGAAAGAAAAAGACTACTTAGAAAAACTTTTTTTTTTTAATTATAAACTTACAAGGAGTATTTTTTTAATTAATTTTTATTTTTTTAGTTTGTTTTGCTTTACAATACTGTATTCATTTTGCTGTTTTTGAAGACAATGTTCTGCTTTTCTGGATGTCTTATGTCCTCTGCTCACATTCAGAAGCTGCCCTGTAGAATTTACTCAGTGTTGAGATGTTCTTTTGTGAATTTGTGCAGGAGAAAGTGGTCTCTCCGTCCTATTCCTCCGCCATCTTCCCACACCCCCAAACAGAAAAACTTTTAAAAGAGAATCTCACTCATACTAATGCAGATTCAGTTGTTTTTAAAAAATCACACTTATCTAGGATTTAGCAATCATTTCTTGTTTATGACTAGTGTTCTGTTGTTTGTTCTTTGATGATTTATTTTTTTAAAAGAATTTTCAAAAGTATTTTAGGCTTCAGAAAAATTAAAAATACAGAAATTCCTCATGCATTTCCTAACCCACACACTCACTGCCTCACCAATTATCAGCCCACAAGACTGGCATATTTATCACAAGTGATGACACTACACGGACACAGTATCACCAACCAAAGGCTGTAGTTCCCTTAGGATTCACTATCAGTGTTATAGATGTTTAAAAACCTATCCATCATTACAACATCAAATAGAATACTTTCACTAATGTAAAATCCTCTGTGCTTCACCTGTTCTTGGCAAAGAATCTGCCTGCCAACGCAGGCAGAAGTTCTTCATTTTAATAAAATCCCGTTTGTCAGTTCTTTCTTTCATAGGTCATGCGTTTGGTGCTATATTTGAAAAGTCAAACTCAAGTTCACCTAGTATTTTTCCAGTGTTTCCTTTCAGGAGTTTTAGCTTTTTGCACTTGAGGCTAAAAATCCACGATAATAACATACATATATGTTAAGTTGACTTTACACAATGAAACTTATTTGCAACATGTTATCTATCTTGTTTTATTTATGCAAAGCCCTGGAAATAGCTTCAATTGTAATTTGTATTGCTGCTTGAACTTTTGAATGGTTTTCCAAATACTGTAACTAGTTGCCAGGTAGAATGTCTCCAGAAACATTCTTACCTCCTCAATTTTTTCATTTACCTCTTTCATCTTCCTATATTACAGTTATGTGCCACTATTTATTCTAGACAGGAAGATTGTGTTTTCAAATTTGCAGTGATTTTTAAATGAATGTATCATCAGAAAACAAATAAGTTGTCAGTATCATTCTATTTAATTTTGAACAATAGTATTTTTAATTACAAAATTCCTATATAACGGAGAAAAACATTTGGAAGAAAATAAGTGTATTTTTGAGTATTATTCATAATTCAATCTCCTTTCTTTAGTGGAGGTGGAGAACAATCTCTTGTTCTGGAAGATATCCCTAATTTCCATTAGAGAATCTTAATTCCACTTAGATTTTAATAAATTGGCAAACCTGAAATGATGTCATTCTAAGCTATCTGTTCAGTTCCGTTCAGTCGTGCAGTCCTGTCCGACTCTTTTGGACCCCATGAATCGCAGTACGCCAGGCCTCCCTGTCCATCACCAACTCCCAGAGTTCACTCAGACTCACGTCCATTGAGTCCATGATGCCATCCAGCCATCTCATCCTCAGTCGTCCCCTTCTCCTCCTGCCCCCAATCCCTCCCAGCATCAGGGTCTTTTCCAATGAGTCAGCTCTTCGCATAAGGTGGCCAAAGTACTGGAGCTTCAGTTTTAGCATCATTCCTTCCAAAGAACTCCCAGGGTTGATCTCCCTCAGAATGGACTGGTTGGATCTCCTTGCAGTCCAAGGGACTCTCAAGAGTCTTCTCCAACACCACAGTTCAAAAGCATCAATTCTTCTGCGCTCAGCCTTCTTCACAGTCCAACTCTCACATCCATACATGACCACAGGAAAAACCATAGCCTTGACTAGACGGACCTTAGTCGGCAAAGTAATGTCTCTGCTTTTGAATATACTATCTAGGTTGGTCATAACTTTTCTTCCAAGGAGTAAGCGCCTTTTAATTTCATGGCTGCAGTCACCATCTACAGTGATTTTGGAGCCCAAGCCAGACTTCAGCAATATGTGAACCGTGAAGTCCCTGATGTTCAAGCTGGTTTTAGAAAAGGTAGAGGAACCAGAGATCAAATTGCCAACATCCGTTGGATCATGGAAAAAGCAAGAGAGTTCCAGGAAAACATCTATTTCTGCTTTATTGACTATGCCAAAGCCTTTGACTGTGTGGATGACAGTAACTGTGGAAAATTCTGAAAGAGATGGGAATACCAGACCACCTGACCTGCCTCTTGAGAAACCTGTATGCAGGTCAGGAAGCAACAGTTAGAACTGGACATGGAACAACAGTCTGGTTCCAAATAGGAAAAGGAGTACGTCAAGGCTGTATATTATCACCCTGCTTATTTAACTTACATGCAGAGTACATCATGAGAAAGGCTGGACTGGAAGAAACACAGGCTGGAATCAAGATTGCCAGGAGAAATATCAATAACCTGAGATATGCAGATGACACCACCCTTATGGCAGAAAGTGAAGAGGAACTAAAAAGCCTCTTGTTGAAAGTGAGAGAGGAGAGTGAAAAAGTTGGCTTAAAGCTCAACATTCAGAAAACGAAGATCATGGCATCTGGCCCCATCACTTCATTGGAAATAGATGAGGAAGGTATCTGTTAGCAATCCTTAATTACAAACACTGTGCTACTTAATACTAATCAAAACTTTAGGTCATAGATAAAAGTAAGGATTACTCAGGTGGTCTGAAATCCTTCATTATCTGTATGTAAGTAGTTTACCTTGTATCTTTGCATTATTCCATATCACAACTCCTGTGTTTAAGAATTAAGCTTTTTGTTCACTAGATTTATTAAATTGTATTTTGCTGTTACATAAAAGACATATACTGGAGAATATAATGACAAAAACCATGTTATTTTGGTTTGTGTATTTATGGTAAGAATGTAATTGTCATATCTTCTAATTGTATAGCTCTTTAATAGAAATAAAGAAACATTTTACTTTAGGTTCTAGTAAAAGTAAGTTTTGCTTCTCCTGAGCAAGTTTTATTTTTATTTATTTATTTACTTTTTGTTTGTGCACCTTGGATCTTGTAAACCAATGTGTTTATTTTTTACAGCAGCTGTGAAATACAAAGTCAAATTTTTTATGTACAGTTGATAAGTTACAGGATTTCCTGACATGTACCTTGAGGGTTAAATTTTATTACTCTCTTCATCTGAATCTGATACTCTCACCTTTACATTTTTGTGTCTCTCAAATCTCACCTACAAATACAATTTTTTAATCTTGTTTTGTTTTTCTTTTGTAAAACTCACAAAATAATTTTTTAAATAAAGAAGAAGGCAAAAAATAAATGTATAAACTGTTTATACTCTTCTATCTATTTAAAAATCAAACAATCAAAAAATTGTAACTCAATCATTTCAAATCCCACCAGGAAGAGTTTTAAGTAATCTAGTCACTGTTCCTTGAAATTTGTTGATATAGAGCATGGAGAACAATAGCAATCTCAGAAGTGGTTTAATAGACCATTGATGTAACCCAGGAAAAGTGGCTTTCCATGTTTTCAAATTATGATTTCTTTGGTAGTATGCACTGAGTCACAAAATAAAGCAGTGAGTACTGAGTGAAGAGACTACTTCAAATTTGATTATTGTTCATATGTTTATCAAAACATACTCTGTGCTCAGTTACTCAGCTGTGTCTGACTTTAGCAACTCCATAGACTGTAGCCCTCCAGGTTCCTGTCTATGCAATTTTCCAAGCCAGAACACTGGTGTGGGTTGCCATTTTCTACTCCAAAATACACTCTAATGCACCCTTATTTAGTTAATCTAAAGCAGCACTGTCAAACAGGAATGTAATGTGAACCCCAGACATAATTTTTCTAGTAGCCACATTAAAACAAGTAAGAGTTTACATTCTTTGTCTATTTCTTCTCTTTTTTTCCCTTTGAGCTCTGTAAGTTTTGCTTTATGTGTTTTCATGGTATGTTATTTGCTGTATAACATTTAAGATTGGCATATTTTCTTGGTAAATTGCTCTTTATTTATTTATTTATTTATTTATTTATTTTTGTTCCTTTGTTCCTCTGCTGCTCTCTTTCATTGTGATTTGATGATTTTTGGTAGTGATATGCTTTGCTTCATTTTTTTTTTATATTTTGCATATCTACTATAAGTTTTGCATTGTTGTTACATGAGATAAAAGCATGGTTCTTTTGATAAGCTTGTATTAACATCTTGATTTTTCAAATTTCTCTTACTCTATCATTTTACCTAACTTGGTTCATGTTTCTTTAACATTAGAAAAAAAAATGCTTTTCTTTCTTTCTTTCTTTCTTTCATTTTACAAACATGCACTGAATGCCTTATATGCTCTAAGGATATTTCCTTCTCTTCATTAATATTATCTATACATAAGTTTTAACTGTATTGGATTGTTAGTGGATAGTTTGCATATTGTGCAGCAAGTTTATAGTTCATCTTTAGCCCGAGTTGAACCCTCAGCCTTTTTTTTTTTTTTTTAAATTCTCTGTGTGCTTAGTCACTCAGTCACGTCCAACTCTTTGCAACCCCAGGGGCTGTAGCCTGCCAGGCTCCTTGGCCAGTGGGGATTCTCTAGGCAAGAATACTGGAGTGGGTTGTCATGCCCTCCTCCAGGGCATCTTCCCAACCCAGGAATCAAACCAAGGTCTCCAGGATTGCATGTGGATTCTTTAGCAGCTGAGCTACCAGAGAAGCACTTTGTTGAAAGAGAAGGTAAGACTATCTCTCAGTTCAGTTCAGTTCAATTGCTCGGTCATGTCTGACTCTTTGCGACCCCATGAATCGCAGCACGCCAGGTCTCCCTGTCCATCACCAACTCCCGGAGTTCACTCAGACTCACATCCATTGAGTCAGTGATGCCATCCAGCCATCTCATCCTCTGCCGTCCCCTTCTCCCCCTGCCCCCAATCCCTCCCAGCATCAGAGTCTTTTCCACTGAGTCAACTTTAGAGGGGCTTAGGAAAGCAATTAGGTCCACTATGCATTAGTCACCATAACAAAAACTCAACTTATCTGAAGTTATTCTTCAAAACATCCAATTTTTAGGGTCAATATGAATGTTAACTAAGGTACAGTGTATTTGTAGGACACAGACTATGACTTTCCCTTTTTTCAAGCTTCTAAGAAAGCATACACCTAAAAGTGAAATAAAGAACTGAAACCTTACTAAAAGTCCATCTAAAACCAAAGATGCTCTGTACACCATACCACATTTTGCTTCTTTGTACTTCTCAGCCCCCTCCCTGACAATCTCAATCTTTTAGATAAAGAGATTTATTGTATTTTTTATTTTCTTTTAAAAATCACGTTCTTGTTGCCTACTCTGTGTGCCAAGAATTATAAACATGACTGTAAAAACCTAGGCAAATGTTTAGAAACAATGTGTAAGTCCTCTGTTCTTGGGTGTGATAGGCTTAGATGGATTTTATAATATGAACAGCAGGAATAAAGGATTTTTTTTTTCTCTTACATACAGCACACCTGGAGGTTTATAACCACTGAGTATTACAACAAACCATAAACAATTAACATTCTTCACATTGTCTATTTTCACTACTGAAATGTACTATGAAGTTACTGGCTGTTTCTCTATCCTCAAAAATGGAAAAAAAAAAAGTATTGTAATCGTAAAACAGTAATAGAATTAAAATAAAAAATATAAGACAAGTAAGAGGAGATAAATTTGGATTTTTTAAATTTTTTCCCTACAAAATGGTAGAATTTGATGCAGTCTTTTATTGTGCTTGTTTTGTTTTATTTTAGCTAATTTAATACAATAGAACCCTGAAAGAGGATTCTCTATGTTTTGCCTGTTGAAAATGTGTCAAGAACTAAGTGAGTTTTCATTAACCATCTATATTTTTTATTCTCTGCCTTATTACCTTATGGGAAAAATTTTGATAGCACTATTCAATGATACATTCAAAGCAGGTTACCCTCATGGGTTTATCCATGATGCATTCAAAGCAGTTTACCCTCATGTGGGTATAAGTAAAATTTATATGAACAATGTACTAAAACTTTTATAATTAATATGCCTGGAAGTAGAAATAGACATCAGATTGGTTCCTCAACATCCTTTCACATATTCAAATTGTGCTTTTTGGTGTGCCTTGCAAATTGTTTTTGATAGCTGATCATGATGTACCCTGCTATGCTACCCCATAGACTGCAGCCCACCAGGCTCCCTCGTCCCTGGGATTCTCCAGGCAAGAATACTGGAGTGGGTTGCTATTTCCTTCTTCAATGCATGAAAGTGAATGTGAAAGTGAAGTCGCTCAGTCGTGTCCAACTCTTAGCAACCCCATGGACTGCAGCCCACCAGGCTCCTACATCCATGGGATTTTCCAGGCAAGAGTACTGGAGTGAGGCGCCACTGCCTTCTCCAAAAATTTATATGAACAATGTACTAAAACTTTTATAGTTATATGCCTGGAAGCAGAAATAGACATCAGATTGGTTCCTCAACATCCTTTCACATATTCAAATTGTTTTTTGGTGTCCCTTGTAAATTGTTTTTGATAGCTGATCATGATGTACCCTGTAGCAGGGACAGCTATAAATCAGTCGGTTTTTAATATGATAGTAACTTATAGGGGTAGGGAAAAGATTCCACTGTCTATGATTAAGTGCACTCCTTTAGTGAGTCAATGGCTTTGAACTGTGAACTTCACAAGTGTTTCTGGTTTTACTCCTCCTTTTGTGTGACAGTATGACTAGAGTCAATAAAGAAGAAATAGATGTTTTTCTGGAACTCTCTTGCTTTTTCAATGATCCAGTGGATGTTGGCAATTTGATCTCTGGTTCCTTTGCCTTTTCTAAAACCAGCTTGAACATCAGGAGGTTCACGGTTCACTTATTGCTGAAGCTTGGCTTGGAGAATTTTGAGCATTACTTTACTAGCCTGTGAGATAAGTGCCATTGTGTGGTAGTTTGAGCATTCTTCTTTGGGATTGGAATGAAAACTGACCTTTTCCAGTCCTGTGGCCACTGCTGGGTTTTCCAAATTTGCTGGCATATTGAGTGCAGTACTCTCACAGCATCATCTTTCAGGATTTGAAAGAGCTCAACTGGAATTCCATCACCTCCACTAGCTTTGTACAATGATGCTTTCTAAGGCCCACTTGACTTCACGTTCCAGGATGTCTGGCCCTAGGTGAGTGATCACACCGTTGTGATTATCTTGGTCATGAAGAATTTTTTTGTACAGTTCTTCTGTGTATTCTTGCCACCTCTTCTTAATTTCTTCTTCTGTTAGATCCATACCATTTATGTCCTTTATGAGCCCATCTTTGCATGAAATGTTCCTTTGATGTCTCTAATTTTCTTGAAGAGATCTCTAGACTTTCCCATTCTATTGTTTTCTTCTATTTCTTTGCATTGATCGCTGAAAAAGGCTTTCTTATCTCTTCTTGCTATTCTTTGGAACTCTGCATTTAGATGCTTATATCTTTTTTTTTCTCCTTTGCTTTTTGCTTCTCTTCTTTTCACAGCTGTTTGTAAGGCCTCCCCAGACAGCCATTTTGCTTTTTTGCATTTCTTCTCCATGGGGATAGTCTTGATCTCTGTCTCCTATACAATGTCACGAACCTTCATCCATAGTTTATTAGGTACTCTTCTCTGTCAGATCTAGTCCCTTAAATCAATTTCTCACTTACACTGTATAATCATAAGGGATTTGATTTAGGTCATACATGAATGGTCTAGTGGTTTTCCCTATTTTCTTCAACTTAAGTCTGAATTTGGCAATAAAGTGTTCATCATCTGAGTCAGGTCAGGAGGCAACAGTTACAACTGGATATGGAACAACAGACAAGTTCCAAACGGGAAAAGGAGTACTTCAAGGCTGTATATTGTCACCCTGCATACTTAACTTATATGCAGAGTACATCATGAGAAATGCTGGACTGAAGGAAGCACAAGCTGGAATCAAGATTGCTGGGAGAAATATCAATAACCTCAGATATGCACGTGACACCACCCTTATGGCAGAAAGTGAAGAGGAACTAAAAAGCCTCTTGATGAAAGGGAAAGAGGAGAGTGAATAAGTTGGCTTAAAGCTCAACATTCAGAAAATGAAGATCATGGCATCTGGTCAAGTCACTTCATGTGAAATAGATTGGGAAACAGTGTCAGTCTTTATTTTGGGGGGCTGCAAAATCACTGCAGGTGGTGATTTCAGCCACCAAATTCAAAGATGCTTACTCTTTGGAGGAAAAGTTATGACCAACCTAGATAGTATATTCAAAAGCAGAGATATTACTTTGCCAACAAAAGTCCATTTAGTCAAGGCTATGGTTTTTCTGTGGTCATGTATGGATGTGAGAGTTGGACTGTGAAGAAGGCTGAGTGCCGAAAAATTGATGCTTTTGAACTGTGGTGTTGGAGAAGACTCTTGAGAGTCCCTTGGACTGCAAGGAGATCCAACTAGTGCATCCTAAAGGAGACCAGTGATGGGTGTTCATTGGAAGGACTGATGCTGAGGCTGAAACTGCAATACTTTGGCTGCCTCATCTGAAGAGTTGACTCATTGGAAAAGACTCTGATGCTGGGAGGGATTAGGGGCAGGAGGAGAAGGGGATGACAGAGGAAGAGATGGCTGGATGGCATCACCGACTCGATGCACATGAGTTTGGTTGAAGTCGGGAGTTGGTTTCGGACAGGGAGGCCTGGCATGCTGACATTCATTGGTTCCCAAAGAGTCAGATATGACTAAGCGACTGAACTGAACTGATGACTGGAGTGGCTTGGAGCTGGGTATTTCCTTTCTCCCAAGTCAGTGAAGTTCATATTAACTAGTTTCCCTGAAACCAGACCTTGTTAAGAGGAAGGATTTTTTTTTTTTTTTTGCTGTATTCCAAAATGGTTTATTTTTCCTCCTTTATCAGAAGCAGAAGGGAATTTGTGTCAAATATTTTCTATGGGAAACTGGTCAGGTTCTGGGAAGTAAATGTTACAATATTGCAGAAGTATCCATATGACTGGATCCCCTTGGAGATTTTTAACTCTCAGAGTTGTTTACACTGAGTTTCCAGCAATTCAACAGTAGTTCAGATTTTTCCAACCTGGCTCTGTTTTCTCCCATGGCTCAGCACTTCAGTCTCCGCTCAAGTAAGTCATTACTCCCTGTATTTACCTGTCTGTCTCCAATCTAGATGGAAATGGGTTGCCCTGTCTGCTCTCCTCTCTACTGGATCCAAGAAGAGTTGTTGATTTTTGAGTTTGTTCATTTTTTCACTTGATGTTAGTAAGGAGTGACAACATCCAAGCTCCTTCAGTTCAGTTCAGTTCAGTTCAGTTGCTCAGTCGTGTCCGACTCTTTGCGACCCATGAATTGCAGCACGCCAGGCCTCCCTGTCCAACACCAACTCCCAGAGTTCACTCAGACCCACGTCCATCAAGTAGGTGATGCCATCCAGCCATCTCATCCTCTGTCATTCCCTTCTCTCCCTGCCCCCATTCCCTCCCAGCATGAGAGTCTTTTCCAATGAGTCAAAGCTTTGCATGAGGTGGCCAAAGTACTGGAGTTTCAGCTTCAGCATCATTCCCTCCAAAGAAATCCGAGGGCTGATCTTCACAATGGACTGGGTGAATCTGCTTGCAGTCCAAGGAACTCTCAAGAGTCTTCTCCAATACCACAGTTCAAAAGCATCAATTTTTTGGCCCTCAGCTTTCATCACAGTCCAACTCTCACATCCATACATGACCACTGGAAAAACCATAGCCTTGACTAGACAGACCTTTGTTGGCAAAGTAATATCTCTGTTTTTCAATATGCTGTCTAGGTTGTTCATAACTCTTCTTCCAAGGAGTAAGTGTCTTTTAATTTCCTGGCCGCAATTACCATCTGCAGTGATTTTGGAGTCCCCCAAAAATAAAGTCTGATGTGGAATAAAAAACCCAGAGTGATGTTCTTTAAATGTAAAATTGCCCGTCTCACTCGTTGGACTTTAATGATTTATGAAATGTTGATGTAATTTTTTAGGAAACCCCTTGTTTCTAACCTACCCAAATCACATTAATTCACATTATTGCTTCTTCTCTATCTATATTAGTCTTGTTGAATATTAGCTCCTCAAATTTGTCATAAGCACAAATTGCTTATCTGTGCAAATAATATGCTGTGATTGATGGAATGATGAAAATGCTTTTATATTGAATTTATAATTTTTTAAAAGTTTTCTTATTATTCTAAGATTGCAAATCTGGTTATCAAAATTATTGTATCTCCCAAGTGATATATTTTACAATAAAATATTAATTTTTCACTTTTCTTAATGTAAGAAAAAGATTTAAGGGAATAGATCTGATAGATGGAGTGCCTGATAAACTATGGATGGAGGTTGGTACATTGTACAGGAGACGGGGATCAAGACCAGCCCCATGGAAAAGAAATGCAAAAAAGCAAAATGGCTCTCTGGGGAGGTCTTACAAATAGCTGTGAAAAGAAGAGAAGCAAAAAGCAAAGGATAAAAAGGAAAGATATAAGCATCTGAATGCACAGTTCCAAAGAATAAAGCAAGAAGAGATAAGAAAGCCTTCTTCAGTGATCAATGCAAAGAAATAGAAGAAAACAACAGAATGGGAAAGGCTAGAGATCTCTTCAAGAAAATTAGAGATACCAAGGGAACATTTCATACAAAGATGGGCTCAATAAAGGACATAAATGGTATGGATCTAACAGAAGCAGATGCTATTAAGAAGAGGTGGCAAGAATACACAGAATAACTGTACAAAAAAGATCTTCATGACCAAGATAATCACGACGGTGTGATCACTCACCTAGAGCCAGACATCCTGGAACGTGAAGTCAAGTGGGCCTTAGAAAGCATCACTGTACAAAGCTAGTGGAGGTGATGGAATTCCAGTTGAGCTCTTTCAAACCCTGAAAGATGATGCTGTGAGAGTACTGCACTCAATATGCCAGCAAATTTGGAAAGCCCAGAAGTGGCCACAGGACTGGAAAAGGTCAGTTTTCATTCCAATCCCAAAGAAAGGCAATGCCAAAGAATGCGCAAACTACCACACAATTGCACTCATCTCACATGCTAGTATAGTAATGCTCAAAATTCTCCAAGCCAAGCTTCAGCAATACGTGAACCATGAACTCCCTGATGTTCAAGCTGGTTTTAGAAAAGGCAGAGGAACCAGAGATCTAAGTGCCAACATCCACTGGATTATCAAGAAAGCAAGAGAGTTCCAGAGGGTATCTATTTCTGCCTTACTGACTATGCCAAAGCCTTTGACTGTGTGGATCACAATAAACTGTGGAAAATTCTGAAAGATGGGAGTACCAGACCACCTGAACTGCTTCTTGAGAAACCTATATGCAGGTCAGGAAGCAACAGTTAGAACTGGACATGGAACAACAGACTGGTTCCAAATAGGAAAAGGAGTAGGTCAAGGCTGTATATTGTCACCCTGCTTATTTAACTACTATGCAGAGTACATCATGAGAAACGCTGGGCTGGAAGAAGCACAATCTGGAATCAAGATTCCCAGGAGAAACATCAACAAATTCAGATATGCAGATGACACTACCCTTATGGCATAAAGTGAAGAGGAACTGAAAAGCCTCTTGTTGAAAGTGAAAGAGGAGAGTGAAAAAGTTGGCTTAAAGCTCAACATTCAGAAAACAAACATCATGGCATCCAGTCTTATCATTTCATGGGAAATAGACGGGGAAACAGTGGAAACAGTGTCAGCCTTTATTTTGGGGGGCTCCAAAATCACTGCAGATGGTAACTGCAGCCATGAAATTAAAAGACACTTACTCCTTGGAAGAAAAGTTATGATCAACTTAGATAGCATATTCAAAAGCAGAGACATTACTTTGCCAACAAAGTTCCATCTAGTCAAGGCCATAATTTTTCCAATGGTCATGTATGGATGTGAGAGTTGGACTGTGAAGAAAACTGAGGGCCGAAGAATTGATGCTTTTGAACTGTGGTGTTGGTGAAGACTCTTGCGAGTCCCTTGGACTGCAAGGAGATCCAACCAGTCCATTCTGAAGGAGTTCAGCCCTGGGATTTCTTTGGAGGGAATGATGCTAAAGCTGAAACTCCAGTACTTTGGCTACCTCATGCGAAGAGTTGACCCATTGGAAAAGACTCTCATGCTGGGAGGGCTTGGGGGCGGGAGGACAAGGGGACGATAGAGGATGAGATGTCTGGATGGCATCACTGAGTAATGGACGTGAGTCTGAGTGAACTCTGGGAGATGGTGATGGACAGGGAGGCCTGGTGTGCTGTGATTCATGGAGTCGCAAAGAGTCGGACAAAACTGAGCGACTGAAGTGAACTCAACTGATGCTCTAAGCAAGATGAGAAGAGCTTTAGGAAAGTCTGGAGTAAAAGCTACTTTTAACTAAGAACATTCTCTGCTACTAATAATCTCTTTCTTACATCAATAGCTTAGTCCATCCACTAACCCTTTGACTATCAGCACAATTATATCATAGTGAATCAGTGTTTTAAACTGTGCATGCTAGTAGCTCAGTACGTAGCGCTTTGTACAATAGTACATCCAAAATTCTCAAAAATGAGGAATATGGAGGTAGGCAATTGTGACAAATGCATGTGATAAGGGACATATGCCACAATCTTTTTTTTTTTCATCTTGTCATCCTCTCTATGGTGTGCATATGGGTTTATGTGTAACTCATGCCGAAAAAAAAAAATCAGCTGTTTTAGCTTCAAGAATCACATCTGTAATCTAAATAATAAAAAGAAACGAGTGTCTGTTGTTTAATTCTAGGATCCCATCACTTCTCAGCGTATTAATCAGAACTATCACTTAGACAGTGAATCCCAGGCTCAGGGCAAAATATTTTTTAATAGAGGTAAAGAATGGGGGATAGGTTTATTGCCTCAAAACACTACTTCTGATGGAGACTTACTTGATATTCCTAACTAGGTCAGTTCAGTTCACTTCAGTCACTCAGTTGTGTCTGACTCTTTGCGACCCCATGAATTGCAGCATGCCAGGCCTCCCTGTCCATCTGAAACTCCTGGAGTTCACTCAAACTCACGTCCATTGAATCCGTGATGCCATCCAGTCATCACATCTTCTGTCATCCCCTTCTCCTCCTGCCCCCAATCCCTCCCAGTGTCAGAGTCTTTTCCAATGAATTGCCTCAAAACACTACTTCTGATGGAGACTTACTTGATATTCCTAACTAGGTCAGTTCAGTTCACTTCAGTCACTCAGTTGTGTCTGACTCTTTGCGACCCCATGAATTGCAGCATGCCAGGCCTCCCTGTCCATCTGAAACTCCTGGAGTTCACTCAAACTCACGTCCATTGAATCCGTGATGCCATCCAGTCATCACATCTTCTGTCATCCCCTTCTCCTCCTGCCCCCAATCCCTCCCAGTGTCAGAGTCTTTTCCAATGAATCAGCTCTTCGCATGAGGTGGCCAAAGTACTGGAGTTTCAGCTTTAGCATCACTCCTTCCAAAGATATCCCAGGGCTGAACTCCTTCAGAATGGACTGGTTGGATCTCCTTGCAGTCCAAGGGACCCTCAAGAGTCTTCTCCAACACCACAGTTCAAAAGCATCAATTCTTCAGTGCTCAGTTTTCTTCATAGTCCAGCTCTCACATCCATACATGACTACTGGAAAAGCCATAGCCTTGACTAGATGGACCTTAGTCAGCAAAGTAATGTCTCTGCTTTTCAGTATGGTATCAGGTTGGTCATAACTTTTCTTCCAAGGAGTAAGTGTCTTTTAATTTCATGGCTGCAGTCACCATCTGCAGTGATTTTGGAACCCCAAGAAAAAAGTCTGACACTGTTTCCACTGTTTCCCCATCTAGTTCCCATGAAGTGATGGGACTGGATGCCATGATCTTCATTTTCTGAATGTTGAGCTTTAAGCCAAGTTTTTCACTATCCTCTTTCACTTTCATCAAGAGGCTTTTCAGTTCCTCTTCACTTTCTGCCATAAGGGTCGTGTCATCTGCATATCTGAGGTTTTGATGTTTCTCCCGGAATCTTGATTCCAGATTGTGCTTCTTCCAGCCCAGCGTTTCTCCTGATGTACTCTGCATAGTAGTTAAATAAGCAGGGTGACAATATACAGCCTTGATGTACTCTTTTTCCTATTTGGAACCAATCTGTTGTTCCATTTCCAGTCTAACTGTTGCAGGCAAGTCAGGTGTTCTGGTATTCCCATACCTTTCAGAATTTTCCACAGTTTATTGTGATCCACACAGTCAAAGGCTTTGGCATAGTCAATAAAGCAGAAATAGATGTTTTTCTGGAACTCTTTTGCTTTTTCGATGATCCAGTAGATGTTGGCAATTTGATCTCTGGTTCCTCTGCCTTTTCTAAAACCAGCTTGAACATCAGGGAGTTCATGGTTCACATATTGCTGAAGCCTGGTTTGGAGAATTTTGAGCATTACTTTACTAGCACGTGAGATGAGTGCAATTGTGTGGTAGTTTGAGCATTCTTTGGCATTACCTTTCTTTGAGATTGGAGTGAGAACTGACCTTTTCCAGTCCTGTGGCCACTGCTGAGTTTTCCAAATGTGCTGGCATATTGAGTGCAGCACTTTCACAGCATTATCTTTCAGGATTTTAAATAGCTCAACTGGAATTCCATCACCTCCACTAGCTTTGTTTGTAGTGATGCTTTCTAAGGCCCACTTGACTTCACATTCCAAGATGTCTGGCTCTAGGTGAGTGATCACACCATCATGATTATCTTGGTTTTGAAGATCTTTTCATACAGTTCTTCTATATATTATTGCCACCTCTTCTTAATATCTTCTAGGTCAGGCTCCTCTATATGCTTTAACAATAGTAATTCATTCTTCTTATTAGCATGGAATGTGTTATAAATTAGCTATCAGTCAGTTCAGTTCAGTTGCTGCACCATCATATCCGACTCTTTGTGACCCCATGAACCGCAGCACACCAGGCCTCCCTTTCCATCACCAACCCCCAGAGGTTACCCAAACTCATGTCCATTGAGTTGGTGATGTCATCCAACAATCTCTTCCTCTGTCCCCCCTTTTCCTCCTGCCCTTAATGTTTCCCAGCATCAGGGTCTTTTCAAATGA
The DNA here is from genome assembly GCA_006408695.1 of Aepyceros melampus. Lineage (NCBI taxonomy): Eukaryota > Metazoa > Chordata > Mammalia > Artiodactyla > Bovidae > Aepyceros > Aepyceros melampus. The sequence goes on along the minus strand of SJXQ01004868.1, from coordinate 168,257 downwards.
ATCATTTCTTCCCTTCAGGTGGCCAAAGTATTAGAGTTTCAGCTTCAACATCAGTCCTTCCAATGAGCACCCAGGACTGATCTCCTTTAGGATAAACTGGTTGCATCTCTTTGCAGTCCAAAGGACTCTCAAGAGTCTTTTCCAACATCACAGTTCAAAAACATTCATTCTTTGAAGCTCAGCCCTCTTTATAGTCCAACTCTCACATCCATATGTGACCACTGGAAAAACCACAACCTTGACTAGATGGACTTTGTTGTCAAAGCAATGTCTCTGCTTTTTAATATGCTATCTGGTTGATCATAACTTTCCTTCCAAGGAGTAAGTGTCTTTTAATTTGATGGCTGCAGTCACCATCTGCAGTGGTTTTGAAGCCCCTCAAAATAAAGTCAGCCACTGTTACCACTGTTTTCCCATTTACTTGCAATGAAGTGATGGGACCAGATGCCATTATCTTAGTTTTCTGAATGTTGAGCTTTAAGCCAAGATTTTCACTCTCTTCTTTCACTTTCATCAGGAGGCTCTTTAATTCTTCTTCACTTTCTGCCATAAGGGTGGTGTCATCTGCATATCTGAGGTTATTGGTATTTCTCCTGGCAATCTTGATTCCAGCTTGTGCTTCTTCCAGCCCAGTTTTTCTCATGGGTTGCATGCTATTTTTTAAAGATCTGTCCCCAATAAATTGCAATCTGTAGAGGACAAGAATGTGGTTTTTTTTGTTTGTTTGTTTTAATCTTACTATTTTAACCATAAATCTTCATATATATTAACATTTAATTGTTTAATTAATACATACTATATGCTCAGCTGCTCAGTCATGTCTGATTCTTTGGGATCTCATGGACTGTAGTCCTCCAGGCTCTGCTGTCCATAGGATTTTCCAGGCCAGAATACTGCAGAGGGTTGCCATTTCCTTCTCTTGGGGATCTTCCCATCCTCGGGATTGAACTTGCATCTTTTACATCTCCTCATTGGCAAGTGGATTCTTTGCCACTCAGCCACCTGAGAACCCCAATTAATACATAGTATATGCTTAAAACACCCTACTGAAGAGATTGGTTAATATCTGCTTCCATACCCCATTTTCTTTTGAAATTTTCATATTTTGACCATCACAGAATGTATTGTTTCATAGTTTGTGTACATTCCACTTAAATTAGTCTTATATATTCAATATACTCTAAGTCATTGAAAAGTGAAATAAGACCCTGTTTCTAATAGTTTCTTAGTTTTTCTATAGCACCTCCTACCTTTCTTAGGACATAGCAAAAAACACCCATGAAAATTCCATATTTTATTTTAAATCATTATTTTTAGTGATATATAATAAATTTGAACCTTAAATTTAAGATGCCCAGAATAATAAGAAAAGCTCTATTAAAATACAAAAAGGAGGAAATACATGTACACCTATGGCTGATTCATGTTGAGACAGAAAACTACATTTTGACAGAAACAACAAAATTCTGTAAAGCAATGATTCTTCAATTTAAAAATGAATAAATTTTTAAAAATACCATGAAAATTATGGTGATTGCCCCATAGCAAGCATATACATAGTTCTACCCATTTGAGTATGTTGCTTGGATTATTTTTTTTGCATGGACATTTTGATAAATGATCACCTAATTCAGTCATACAAGAATAGCTATAGGATGGAAAATATAAATCACTAGTGAGATTGCTTATGTTCAGGTACCAGCAACAGTAGATGATTAAATGCAGATTTTTAGTTTAGACTAGAATCTAAGTAATAGATGAAAATCAAAATACTGCTGAGGTAATCATTTACTACATTTGGAGGTAAATGAACTAGTTATAGAAAAATAACCAAAAAATCTACCTAGTCTCCAATCTAAGTGGAAACTCTCTACATGCATACCTAATCCAAATAGTATATGAGATTAAAGAACAAACTGGGTAGAGCAGAATCCAAACCTTACATTAGAGTAGTTACCAGCCCAAGGGTAATGTATTCAAAATAAGAGGAAGACTGAACTTAAATTCATAGGGAAGGCCAGTAAGGAGAATGGTTTATTAATTTATTCATTCAAACTGGTTTATTTATTCATTATCTGCTACTATATTTGGTCTTAATTTTGGACACCAAAATGTCTACCATCTCAGCCATAGTAAAGTTCTCATTTTAGAATGAGAGATTTTTAAATGTTACAAAAGAGAAAATTAAGATGCAAAGTTTTGAGTAGTAAGGTACTGTAACTGGAAAGTTAGCAAAGTGTGAAATTAAATGGCTTATTGGAGAAGTGATCATGGGACCGTGCCATTTGTAAGATATAAGATGAAGGGTGAGGAAAAGAAAAGGCAGGTTGGGTATGGTCAGACTGTAAAGGGCTGTGAATGGCATCCTAGATGATGTACATTTCATCTCAGGATGTTTTAAAGAAGCTTAAACAGAAAAGCATTGCCTGAATTGAGCTGTGTAAACATATCTAATTATTGTGGTGACATTGCTCAGGTGAGAATTGCTGAGAACAACAGTAAGAAGGTAGATCTGAGTAGGAATTCTATTTGAAAATGAATATCCAGAGTTCTTTGACCTATAATGAAAAGGATCTGTGTAACTGTTTTCTCGTAAGTCAGAGTAGCACTGAAATTAAATGACTCTTGTGGCCTCACATAATCTATGTTGCCTATTAAGCGTATTTTTTTTTACTAGAGCTAGAGATATGGAAAGAAAAGGGAGAAATTAGGAAGGAGGAGTGAGATGAAGAGGTTCTGAAGTAAAATATATATTGTACTGAATGGTATGCAGGTCAAGTAGCAACAGTGAGAACCGGACATGGAACGATGGACTGGTTCCATGTTGGGACGGAGTTTGTCGAGTCCATATATTATCACCCTGCGTATTTAACTTATATGCAGAGTACTTCGTGTGAAATGCCGAGCTGGATGGACCATGAGCTGGAAGCAAGATTGCTGGGAGAGAAATATCAACAACCTCAGATATGCAGATGACACCACCTTTATGACATAAAGTAAAGAGGAACTAAAGGCCTTTTGATGAAAGTGAAAGAGGAGAGTGAAAAAGCTGGCTTAAAACTCAACATTCAGAAAACGAAGATCATTGCATCCAGTCCCATCACTTCATGGCGAATACACGGAGAAACAATGGAAACAGTGAGAGACTTCATTTTCATGGGCTCCAAAATCTTCGTAGATAGTGACTGCAGTCATGAAATTAAAAGATGCTTGCTCCTTGGAAGAAAAGCTATGACCAGCCTAGACAGCACATTAAAAAGCAGAGCTATTACTTTGTTGACAAAGGTCTGTCTAGTCAAAGATATGGTTTTTCCAGTAGTCATGTATGGATTCAGAGTTGGACCATAAAGAAAGCTGAGAGCCAAAAATTGATGCTTTTGAACTGTGGTGTTGGAGAAGACTCTTGAGGATCCCTTGGACTGCAAGGAGAGCTAACCAGTCCATCCTAAAGGAAATCAGTCCTGAATATTCACTGGAAGGACTGATGCTGAAGCTCCAATACTTTGGCCACTTGATGGGAAGAACTGACTCTTTGGGAAAGACCCTGATGTTTTGAACTATTGAAGGCAGGAGGAGAAAGAGACGACAGAGAATGAGATGGTTGGATGGCATCACAGACTCAAAGGACATGAGTTTGAGCAAGTTCGGAGAGTTGGTGACGGACAGGGAAGCCTGTTGTGCTGCAGTCCATGGAGTTACAAAAGAGTCAGACATGACTGAGAGACTGACCTGTACTGAATGGTATAATATTAAGGGAAAAACAAAACAAAACTATATAGTTCAAAGAAGTAAGGAATTATATTTTGGAAAACCAAACTCATTAAAAATGCAAATTTGTTTCTATCCAGAGTGTTATAGGATTCATATTGATTAAAACTGAGAGATGGTATCAAATACTATTTACAAGGAATACTTTAGGAATACGTTAATTCTTCACAACATTTTGAACAAAATTTCTTCTACCTTAAGTTATAAAGTTATTAAAATTTAAGTTCTAAAATTTGTTTATCAATCTGTGCTTTCTTAAGCCCCAAATGGTTAGGAAAAACAAATTTGGTGTTTTCTTAAAGTGAAATGTATCAGTCCTTTTCAAACCAGGAATGTTTATCTCCGTTGTTCCATGCCCAGTTCTAAGATGAGATGTATCCAAAATAAATAAACACAAATAAATAAAATTTTTAAAAGCTCTCTATTAGTAACCTGACAATAATCATCACCTCTTCAGGATGGCCCAAAATGAAATGATTATTCAAAAAAAAAGCATCAGGAAGCAGACTGACTATTGCTTTTGCCCCTATTCTTTTTTATTTTTTTGCATATTTCCATCTGAATAACCTATCCAATTTGTGAGATGAACATATTTTCTATAGATATGGCTCATGGGTGGACTGCTCTTGGCTGTGTGTCACTTTCAATTGTTTTGCTGATGTAACAAATCAATGTGCATGTGGAAATATGTATGATTTCCATTTTATGAAATAATAGGGTGTGGCATATTGGTATTGCTCAAAGTCATAATGTATATTTGGGTATTTGGGCACAGTGCCATAAAAGTGGCTTCTCATAAAAGAATATGAGGAAAACATAATGAAAGGTACTATTTTGCCAACAGAAATCCATTGTATAAATATAAAGATACATTTGTATTATTTGCATATAAATATATTTTATTTAACTACATATATATTTTAATCCTATTTTTAATCAGCTTCCTCAAACTTGAATAATGAATAGGTCATTTTAGCAAAACACAATTATATTGTTTCCTTTACAGTAATTTGAATTATATTTATTTTAATGTTAATATTATATGAATAATTAAATGCTTATTCAAGTATAAGACCAAAATAAATTAACAAAGGTATCACAAAACCAGAAAAGCATGTAAAATTCTAATTAACAAAAATATTTTGGCATCATGGATGATGTTTTAGTTGGAAATAAATCACTGATTTTGGACATAAATAAAAAGAAAATTGTATCATGTCTTATTTTATCTTTAATCATTTCTCTTTGACTTCAATAGTATTATACTTTATACTTTTTGCAAATATGCTTGCAACGTAAAATTAGTAACTTCAAGTCTTCATCTGCTAGGTAAAAAGTCAAGCTTCAAACACCAAAACCACATTAAGAAACAATTGCCACTTTTAAAAATATGCCCTTTGAATTTACTGAAGTTGAGTTTTCTAGTAACATACCATTAGACGGTACTGTTAATGGAAAGTATAGTAATTGAATGTCTACTCTAAATTTTAGGGGCTTCCCTGGTGGCTCAGAGGTTAAAGCATTTGCCCCATTGTGGGAGACCTGGGTTCGATCCCTGGGTTGGGAAGATCCCCTGGAGAAGGAAATGGTAACTCACTCCAGTATTCTTGCCTGGAGAATCCCATGGACGGAGAAGCCTGGTAGGAGCAACTTCACTATTCACTAATCTAAATTTTTTTTAGGAACAAAAGATCTGTCTCTTTTCCAAAGGTATATGTTTTTAAATATACGCACAAACTAACTGCCTAGATTACTGTAGCTTTTTGAAAGTCTTGAAATTAGACTACATTTGGCTATTTCTTTTCAAAATTGTTTTAGCTAGGTTACGTCCTTGGGCTGTATACACATTTTAGATTCCACTTGTCAATTTCTACAATAATAGAATTTTAGGATTTTGATTGTGGTTGACATGAATTTATGTATCATTTTGGTAGAATTAACATCTTAATAACTTAGAATCTTCATATCTATGAATGTAGTATATCTTTGCATTTGGGTCTTTAATTTCACTCAGAAAGTCTTATGCTTTTTAGTTTCCTAGGGTACATGTATTTTGTTAAATCTTTAATATGTAAATTAATTTATAATATATTTGATATTTTAAAACATATTTTTAGTTTTAATTTCTAACTTTTGTCACTAGCAAAAAAATATAATTGACTTCTATATGTTAACCTTTTACCCTCTGATTATACAAAACCTCCAAATAAAATAAGTAAATTTATTTAAAAAATAAGTACAAAGGAATTATTTAATATCAGAGTAGACATAGTATCACAGAGTATTCTGTTCTCAAAAATCATATTAGTTATTCAATGATTTTCTTTAATTTTTTTTTTTTTAAGATTATATATCTTCTTCAAGGACTCATTTGATGAAATAGGAATAACTATATTGATCTCAGGAGGAAACAACAAAAACATAAAATATTTTCTCAGTGGAACATAGAAATAGAGACATTTTTTAAATTTAAATTTATTTATTTTAATTGGAGGCTAATTACTTTACAATATTGTATTGGTTTGGCCATACATCAACATAACTCTCTAAGGCAGGTTTCTACAAGATTACATAGGGTGAAAACTGGTCCTTTGGAAACAGTGATATAGAAATCATGTAAATAACTAAATAGAAGAAAGTTATTGTGCAAAAAAATATAAATCAATTAAATGAATCTTTTCCCAAGGACCATTTTACTGTACAGGCTTTGCATTTTCAAACTTTGGGGGAAAGACATGTGGTATTTTAGGTAGGCGAGAGAGAGGTAGCAGTTTAATAAGAACATATCAACTAAACAATATATAAAATATCCTCAATCAAAAAACATGAGCATCTCAACCAAACAATTAAGAAATAGGCAATTCATAAATGTATAAATAGGTTCTAAATGACAGCTATAAATTATTAAAATGACAATTATATTAAAATTTCTACATATCACTTAGCAGCATAAAGAAATGTTTACCTCTCCATCAAAATAATCACAATTATTCTTTGGGGATCCTCAAGGCAAGCTTAATTAAATTGAATTTGACATTAAGGATATTGCTTATCATAATAACAATGGTGTAGAATCTACTATCTGAGCTCATGACCCTGAGCATCAAGTGGTGATTCTGCAATGACACACAGTGCTAATAGATAAAATGACTTCTTTGCTCCACAGTGTTCTCTTAATATGTGACACTAGGCAACACATTATTAAAGAATCATTGTACCAGTGATGTATTGAAGAGAACACCAGGGAGTCTTTTCCTTTGTGATGTATTGCACCTTCACAGGGTCTTGGAGATCTAAGAAAACATTTCCAAAGCCAGTCCATGGGCCTGTTTGAGAATAAAATTCATTTTTCCCCTAATAATTTTAAGATTGCAATGACTGCCTATGATAGCCAAAATCTCAAGCAATCTAAACTCATAAATAAGTCATTTCACTTGTATTGTGTATATATATGAAAATTTAGTTAACTTTTAGAGGAAAGAAGTTTACAGTAAAGGGCAGACAGAATGAACAAGATTAAGTGTGATTATGGTCCAGGAGATTTATGAAAGCAATGTATATGAACATGGGAAAAATAGTCTCCATAAGAGCTCATAACTACCATGGGGGAGAAATAATACAATGAAAGGTCTTTAACTTTAAAATAAGCTTGAAACCTCTCTGCCCAAAGCCTAAAATCTGTGGATTCAAACTCACACATTTGTTTTGAGAATGAAACTAAGGACAACACAAAATAAATGAAGACAAGATTAATAATTTAGTGTGCTGAGCAAAACATGATATATGTTAAGGTTGTGAATTCTGCCTGGCTCCTCCTCAGTTGCTCAGATAAAACCTATATAAACAGACTGGATTATTTCATGTCAATATAACCAGTTAGTATAATCAACTCAGTCAAACTCTGAATGTCATGAATAAAATGAGGACTCATCACAGTCACTATGTACAAATGTGTAGGTTGGATCCTGCATGGGAACAAAAAGACAAGATCTTAGGAGGGTGAAGACCAGGGTGGCAGGCAATGTTTGAAATCCAAGCCACAGTCTGCTTTACAAGTCCTTGGCTAGGAGGTTCAGATGAGAAGGGGGACCTTCTAGGTTTTCTAGATGAAGATTTATTCTGGGGTTTTGTTTTCTTCAGGAGTGTCTGTTTGTAATTGTAACAAAAGTATCCTATCTGCCTGTGGGGCCCTGAAATTTATATAAAAGGGAAAAGTATGTTGGTAATTTGACATTCTATATGTAAAAAGCATTCAATAGATCTCAGCAGATTCAATAGATCTAGCTAACCTCCTTTTTCTCAGATGCCACATTGATCAGTAATCCAAAAAGAGTCAGAAAAGAATTGGTAATCCCTGCCACAACCTTAAAATTGTCTATATCTCTACATATGGTTTACTCTACATTACTTCTCACCTGATTTGTTTTAGTCTCTATGATCCTAGCACTTTTGGTCCGTATCTAAATGGGCTTAATTTCATGAATTCACCTTTATACTTGGCCTTTGATTTGTGAGTAATGGTCCCCAGGTGACCTGTGTCAAGCCAGCTTTATAAAGTTTATGTCATTGCTTCTTGCTTTGGTGGAATCAGGAATGATACTCAAACATCTGAAATCTCAAAACAATATGAATTTGTGATAATGGCACACTATTTAGGGCTAGAGTTGGGGCCTACAGGCTCCCTGTTTCACAGGAAGCCTTGAATAGATGAGTCATACAGTCAAGAGGTTCCTACAGATAATGTAGAGAGGTTTCAGTTACAGAGGAAATTTGATAGTCTGAGAGAGGCAGTCTTTTTTTTTTTTTTTAATTTTACCAAGAACACAAAAATATTTTAATATTTTAATAACTACTATAGCTGTTCTGATGCATACTGGTAGGTTATAAAGAATATGAATGTATCCTAGTTCTTGAATACCACATATTTCTTCTATTTATAGTTTATTTCCCTTTTTTGAAGACATTCCTTAATTTTCACTAGCATTACTCTTCCATTTTCTTATTTGGAAAAAAATCTCAATTTCTTTCCTAACTAGAAATTGTGTCAGTATATATATAATTTGGCCAGATTTCATCTAATTTGGATTCTTGTTTTGTAATATAGAAATTCCTGGCTGGTATACCTACTTACTATGCAGGAGTTTAATCTAGCAATTAGATGCATTTTTCCTTATGTTTATCCAATATCTCCTTCTACATTTATTTTTGTCTTCTGTCTACAAACAAAATCAGCTTTTCTTGATCCTAAAATGTTCCTTCATGCTTTCCAATATATGTGGGGGTATAGAGCAGATCTGCAGCCACAGTTTGCTTCTAGTAATAGAAGAATAGAAGAATTCTAGTAGAATAATTGTAAGAATATAAAGTTGAAGTCAAATAAATAAGCTATAAAACTAGAATAATAGTCTATGTGACAAACAGTAAGTGTTGACCACTAGTTTACTAAGACAGTTTGTGTTTAAAACAGATATCAACAAATTATGGCATGTGAGTCACGTTTGGTCCTCTGACCAAATTAAAATTTTATAAATTTATAAACTATAAAAAAATTTTACTGGAAGACAGTCATGCCCACTAATTTATGTCATATTCTTCATGCCCATATGCCACAAAGGACAAGCTGAGTAATTGTGGAAGATCCTGTATGGTCTTTAAATTCTCAGATACTTGCCTAGACTTTAACATGAAGCTTGCCAATGCCTACTTTAAGATTTGTTTCTGTGATTTTCGATACTGTCTATATCTACCAGTTTTGTGTATCAGCCATGAACTCTACTCTTGGGTGCAGCCTTTCATATAAGATTGCTTTATTTATGATTCCTTTTAGGTGTCATGAAAGTATTTCATCCTAATATGTCCAAATATTTTTCATCCTTCTATCTCCTCTTCTTCATTTCAAGCTGTTTCCACAATAGTCTTTTATAACTTTAAAAACTGTCATGTAAATGTAGTTCTCTCTTCTTGGAATGTTCTCTTACTATTTTCAAGACTAAGCTCACATATTGCTTTCTCCATGGTCCTACCCTTACCTCTGCATCAGCATTAAGGATTTATACTTGGTATTATCTTTTTATTTTCTAAAAGTCTTCATTATTATATGCTTCATACTATCATTTTTGCTTTTCAGCTCCTTTTGTCCTTACTAGACTGTGATCTCCAGGAGTAGAACTATTTAAAGTATATATCCATCTTACTATAATAGGTGATATTTAATAAGTATATTGGACTTTCCTTTGGTTCAGCTGGTAAAGAATCTTCCTGCAATGAAGAAGACCTGGGTTCGATCCCTGTGTTGGGAAGATCCCCTGGAGAAGGGAAAGGCTATTCACTCCAGTATTCTGGCCTGGAGAATTCCAGAAAGATTGAAGGCAGGAAGAGAAGGGGACAACAGAGGATGGGAGGTTGGATGGCATCACCAACTCAATGGACATGAATTTGAGTAAGCTCTGGGAATTGGTGATGGACAGGGGAGCCTGGCATGCTACAGTCCATGAGGTCTCTAAGAGTCAGACACGACTGAGTGACTGACCTGAACTGAATAAATATATTTGAACATATATTTAAGTATTACTCCAAAGTATGCCATCTCTTTAAAATATGGGCTTCCCTGATAGCTCAATCGGTAAAGAATCTGCCTGCAATGCAGGATACCCCAGTTCAATTCCTGGGTCTGGAAGACCCACTGAAGAAAAGATAGGCTACCCACTCTAGTATTCTTGGGTTTCCTTGTGGTTCAGCTGGTAAAGAATCTGCCTGCAATGCAAGAGACCTGGGTTTGAAGCCTGGGTTGGGAAGATGCCCTGGAGAAGAGAATTCTGGCCTGAAGAATTCCATGGACTGTATAGTTCACAAGGTCGCAAAGAGTCAGACACAACTGAGTGACTTGCACTTTCACTTCTTTAAAATATGCATTGTGGAGTGAATATGTGTATCCCTCCAAAATTATATGTTGTGGCTAGCACCCAATTTGATGATATTGGGAGGTGGTTCAGTTTAGGTCAGGTCATGAGGAAAGGGTCCTCATGATCAGATTAGGGCCCTTATAAGCACATGAAAAGATAGAGTTATCTCCCTCCTTCACTAAGTGACTGCATTAAGAAATGGTTGGATGAGCCACAGCAAGAAGGCATTGCTCTGCAAGCCAGGAAGAGGGTCTTACCAGAACCCAACCATGCTAAACTCTGATCTCAGATTTCCAGCCTCCATAAATATGAGAAAATAAATGCTAGCCAACCTATAGTATTTTGTATAGCAGCCTGAGCAGACTAAGACAACATGTAATCCAATAATGGTTATTTCTTCACCACTGGTTTTTGAAGAGATACATTTTGAAGTGTTATGTATATTTTTACTAAAGAGCATTGTTAACTGAGACTGATAATCATCTATGTTTATAGTTAAAAATGCTTCAGAAATCCAAGATTAGTGACATAAAGGCATAGCAAATTACCCATATTGATGGTGAAATATCCATATTAGAACAAATTTTCTGGAGAAAATGACACAGTTCCTAAAGTTATACCCCACTTGCCACAACTAGAGAAAATCCCAAGCAGCAACAAAAACCCAGCCATCATAAATAGATTTAAAAAATTAGTTTTAAAATTTGGAAAACTTGAAATTTATATTTTATATGTTAAAATCACAATCATTTAGTATAATAATTAAACTCTAAGGCATGCTTCTGGATAAAATGACTTATGAACTCAACTGAGATTATTATTTCTGTATTTATAAATAAAATAGCATATTAAGACAAAACCACTCTTATGCAGATGACACCACTGTTATGGTAGAAAGCGAAGAAGAACTAAAGAGCCTCTTAATGAAAGTGAAAGAGGAGAGTGAAAAAGTTGGCTTAAAGCTCAACATTCAGAAAGCTAAGATTATGGCTTCTGGTCCCATCACTTCACAGCAAATAGATGAGGAAACAATGGAAATAGTGACAGACTTTATTTTTGGGGCTCCAAAATCACTGCAGATGTTGGCTGCAGCCATAAAATTAAAAGATGCTTGCTCCTTGGAAGAAAAGTTATGACCAACCTAGACAGCATATGAAAAAGCAGAGAAATAATTTTGCCAACAAAGACCATCTAGTCAAAGCTATGGTTTTTCCAGTGGTCATGTATGGATGTGAGAGTTGGACTGTGAAGGAAGCTGAGTGCTGAAGAACTGATGCTTTTGAACTGTGATGTTGGAGAAGACTCTTGAGAATCCCTTGGACTGTGAGGAGATCCAACCAGTCCATCCTAAAGGAAATCAGTCCTGAATATTCTTTGGAAGGACTGATGCTGAAGCTGAAATTACAATAATTTGGCCAGGTGAAGGGAAGAACTGACTCATTTGAAAAGACCCCGATGCTGGGAAAGATTGAGGCAGGAGGAGAAGGGGAAAACAGAGGATGAGATAGTTGGATAGAACCACCATCTCAATGGACATGCTGTGCTGCTACTGCTGCTAAGTTGCTTCAGTCGTGTCCGACTCTGTGCAACCCCATAGACAGCAGCTCCCCAGGCTCCCCCATCCCTGGGATTCTCTAAGCAAGAATACTAGAGTGGGTTGCCATGAGTTTGAGTGAACTCTGGGAGCTGATGATGAACTGGGAGGCCTGGCGTGCTACAGTCCCTGGGGTCGCAAAGAGTCAGACACGACTGAGCAACTCAGATGAACTGAAGATGATAGTTTTACTTCTTGCCTATGTTGCATTCATGGACAAAAATGAGAAGAGGAGAGAATTTATATTTTATTATTTTTTTCATTTTTGTTCTATTTGAAAATTTTCTTCCTTAGTTAACAAAAAGGATAATTATTATAGCTAATAATGCCAACTACTTTAAAAAGGAAAAGAGTATTTATAATAGTGGGGAATCCTTGAAATCATACACAGTTTGACCATGATATAGATAGAATAAATTTACAAAAATATCCATCAGGTGAGAAAATAAATGTAGTTTTCTGTATACTGTGTTTTAAACTGAGTACTCAGATTCTACTTTTTGTTGTCATTTTTTTTATTCTCAGATTACTTCAAAGAGACTATTCATGTGAAGTCGCTCAGTTGTGTCCGACTCTTTGCGACCCCATGGACTGTAGCCTATCAAGCTCCTCTGTCCATGGGATTTTCCAGGCAAGAATGCTGGAGTGGATTGCCATTTCCTTCTCTAGGGAATCTTCCCGACCCAGGAATTGAACCCGGGTCTCCTGCATTGCAGGCAGACGCTTTACCGTCTGAGCCACCAAGGAAGCCCGAACAGGTTTACAGTCAATGCAAATTAAGATTTTTCCAATTATTTGTTCAGGCTAATATTTCAGTGCATTAAACATCACAAATTTTAAGATAGTTATTAATAATAAACATATAAAACAGAAAGAAACATACGTTAAAGAGTCAATTCAGCTCAACAGCAATTTTCATCAAAATGTTATTAGAGACTTATGTGTTCTATAGTACTGAGGTAATGATTTATTCCAAACATCCCAGTTTCCATTTAGATCATAATGTGCTGTTAATGACACTACTAAATTAACATTTTAAAGTGACACTACTTTAGCAGTGACACTCGTAAAATGACACTACTAATGGTTCTTTCTGGAACAGACACAAGTGAAAGGAAAGCAATTTGTTAATATTAGAAAATCTGGGCTGAAAATAGCCTGATAATTCTTCCCAGTATGACTTAATAATCATTGCCTCTGCTAATGAATATAAAATTATTAAGACTTTATGAAAGTTTTATATCTTTTTAGTTACTCTGGATAAGCAATATTCCCTCCTCAAAAGTTTATGAGCAACTTGATCCAATATGTATTGCCTCTCCCTAAAAATATCTCTAGGATACATGCTAAACAATAATGCTTGCACATAGTTCAAAGAGACATGACATTCAAGTTTAGCATTGGAAATTTGGAAATACTGCAGTGAACATAAATATTTTGATGAAAGATGGTATTAAACATAAACAGACATTAGTTCATGAAAGCTGTGCCATCCTTAGTAGATACGTTGTTTCCTATTGTGGCATGATAAGAAAGAATGGAAGCTTTCATACTGTGGTGCTGGAGAAAACTCTTGAGAGTCCTTTGGACAGCAAGGAGGTCAAACCAATCAATCCTAAGGAAATCAATCCTGAATATTCATTGGAAGGACTGATACTGAAGCTGAAGCTCCAATACTTTGGCCGCATGATGCAAAGAGCGACTCATTGGAAAAGACCCTGATGCTAGGAAAGATTGAAGCCAAGAGGAGAAAGGGGCAACAGAGGATGAAATGGATAGATAGCTTCACTGACTCAGTGGACATGTATCTGAGCAAATTCTGGGAGATAGAAAAGGACAGAGAAGCCTGGAGTGCTGTTGTTCATGGGATCACAAGGAGTCAGATGCAACCTAGCAACTGAATAACAAAAAACAAGATATATCAAGACTTTAAAGTGGTGAGATTAGAACCTTCCCTCATACCATACACAAAATAAAATGCTTTAAACACCAAATGTAATACCTGAAATAATAAATCTCCTATAAGGTGAATATAAGCATAACACTTTTTGATGTAACTCATAGCAATATTTTCTTGAATCAATCTCCAAGGCAAAAGAAAAGTAAAATTTAAAAAAAAAAGGCCCTAATTAAATTTAAAAGCTTTTTCACAGCAAAGGAAATCATCAATAAAAGAAAAAGACAACCTACAATGTGCAATGGGATAAAATATTTGCAGATAAAATGACAAGGGGTTAATACAAGAATATACAAACATCTCATAATACTCAATATTAAAAAAAATCCAATCAAAATAAGTAGAAGATCTGGATAGACATTTCTCTAAGGAAAATATATATTTAGCTAATGGGCATATGAAAAAATCCTAAAAATCACTAATTATTAGAGAAATACAAATCAAAACCACAATGAAATATCACCTCACACCCATAAAAATGTCTGTCATCAAAAAACCTAAAAGTAACGAAGAATACAGAGAAAAGGAAGTCTTTGTACACTCTTGGTGGGAATGTAAACTGGTAAAACCATACGGAAAATAGTATGGAAGCTTCTTAAAAAAAAAAAGAAAAAGAACTACTATATGATCCAGCAATTTCACACCTGTATATGTATCTGAAAAAATGAAAACACTAGTTCAAAAACATACACACACCCAATGTTCATAGCAGCTCTATTTACAATAGCCTAGCTATGAAAGCAACCCAAAGGCACAGTAATAAATAAGTGGACAAAACAATGTGGAATCTATCTATCCTTACCCAATGGAATATTGCTCAGTCATAAAAAAGAATGAAATAATGACATTTGCAGCAATATAGATGAATGTAGATATTATTGTACTTAGTGGAAGAAATCAGACAGACGAAGTGCAAAACCAGTTCACAAGTGACTTGAATTACTAGCAGTGTTAATTATACTTTAAAAATGAAGATATATGTCAGAGAGTGTTGTGCCTATGTTCTCCTCTAGGAGTTTTATAGTTTCTTGTCTTACGTTTAGATCTTTAATCCATNCTGCAAAGAATATAATCAATCTGACTTCGGTGTTGACCATCTGGTGATGTCCATGTGTAGAGTCTTCTCTTGTGTTGTTGGAAGAGGGTGTTTGCTATGACCAGTGCATTTTCTTGGCAAAACTCTATTAGTCTTTGCCCTGCTTCATTCCGCATTCCAAGGCCAAATCTGCCTGTTACCCCAGGTGTTTCTTGACTTCCTATTTTTGCATTCCAGTCCCCTATAATGAAAAGGACATTTTTTTTTCGGGTGTTAGTTCCAAAAGATCTTGTAGGTCTTCATAAAACCGTTCAACTGCTTAAAATACACATATTATTACCTATCAATTATAAAACAGAAATAGATAAGGTAGGTATTTTTACTAATATTTCATGACTTTCAATAAATCATAAGCATTTAAAAATAATAATTACATAAGTATTTAAGGATAAATTACTTGTAACTGCACACATTATTTAACCACACAAAGAATAGCCATAAAATTTGTCAAAGTGGTTAAGCAGGTATTTGAATGAATGACTGGTTTAGCTTTTGTACCCCATAAATTAGAATTCCACATTTGCAATGTACATTATATAATATAAAAAATATTTAATGGGTAAGTTTATGATTTTAAACTACCCAGACAAGTGAAGAAAATAAATAGCAAAGTAACATTTAAATTCTGAAAGTAAAAATTTTTCATTACTCATCATATGATGTAATAAATTTAGAAGCAATAAATTCAGAATGATGTACCTTATTACTATGTTGTAAAATCGCAATTAACTAAAATTTTCTATCTGCAGTAGTTAATATGTATTATCACACATCTTGCTGCTAACTGCAAAACTCCTTTGACTAGAAAAAAGAGGAAGATTGTTGGATAAAGGTGACTAATGAAAGATAACCTTCTCAGCCTTATTTGAGTAATATAACCAGATAATGGCCCTGCTACTTCACTGAACACCATAAAAAGTAAACCATTCAGTATTTCTGAAGAATGCTCCAAATTGTATTGGGAATATTTTACTGTCATAATAATGATGAAAGTTTTGAGTTCAAATACCTGAAATTGAGATCTGAGAGGGCTTTTTTGGCTCTATAAGATTTACTGATGGGAAAATTAATTATTACAGAAAGGAATCACATATGTGCCAAAATACTGACAATAGATTTTTTAAAGTGTTTCCCTGAATCACTGCTAACAACAAAAAAAGAGAAAAAGACATATCTAGTCCTAAATTGACTAAATAATATGTGGATTAGTTTCACTTGATAATTAACCATGGTTCTGCTGGTGATAGGTTTCAAATCAGTGCCAAATTTAGCATCCATTTTATTTTCCAGACCTTATTATCTTTGCAAGTAATTGATTTTTTTATGCTTTGGTCTTGTCTTAATGCATTCAGCTCTGATATTACATCCATCTCCAATTAAACATCTGTGCTATGCAACTTTGTGCTAATCTATTGTGAAAAGTTCCAAAAGGATACATTAATGGTTTATGGATTATCTATCCTACTCCCATTAAAATTAATGGGAATTACATGACTAATTCTCTAAGCTCCAGAATGAAAATTGTCCCATGCTATTCAAAAGCCAACAGTTCTCAATTCTGACCCAGCATTCCAAATGCTTAGTAGATGGTGCTACCTGCTTTAATTACATATTTAAATGGAAAAAAAAATAAAGGTGCAGTAGGATTTCACTTATCATATAGGAACTGAAACCATTTTACAGGCTGGGAATACATTTTTAAATTAATTTTATTATGAGAAAATTCCTAAAGAACATTAAATTCTAAGCAACACATAAGTCATAATACTTTTAAAATATGGGAAAGATATGCACCTTACCATGAAAGAAATGTTTGTCTTCGTTACCAACTATGACAGCCAAATATTTGGTATACTGGTTATTGAGACCAGTCCTTATCATCTTACACTTAACTTATTACTTGCTCCTTGACAATTTTTGAATTATTGGCCTAAAACAAATAGTGATTGGTGGATTAGTCATTAAGTTCTGTCCTACTCTTATGAACCTGCGGACTGTAGCCTGCCATGATACTTAGTCCATGGCAAGAGTACTGGAATGGGTTGCTATTTCCTTCTCCAGGAGCTCTTCTCAACCCAAGGATTGAACTGCAGTCTCCTGCATTGAGGCATATTCTTTACTGACTGAGTTATGAGGGAAAACAAATAGACTGACTTTTTCTTTTTTTTTTTTTTTTTTGGAAAAAACCAGATTTATTCAAGATCAACAATGACTTGAAAATCAGGGTCTGCAACCATGGTGAGTTCCCAACAAACGTAGAGTGGAGACCTTTTTTTATATAAGAGGAAATGTAAGTTAAAAGGGCTATGGTTAAGGAAGAGTCTATGCATTTTCAATGGCTAAGCTGTGACAATCTCTCATTTACTGAGTTCTTGTCAGGAAAGAGGAGCCTTTCCTCCTCTTGGGCTCTGCTGTCATTGCAGGGCATGAGAACACCTGTTCTGGTCCCCTGAATCTATTTAATTGAAGTTTCTGTTTAATAGTTTTTTACAGAATACAAATACATTTATATTAAACGTTGAAAAAAAAAACTAAAAGTTGGCATGAAATTCTCCCTTGTCTCTTTCCTTCAAGCCATTAATAAAGGCAACTGTGCTTAACACTACCAAGACAACAGAGAATTGTATATACTGTACAAATAAAGGTGACTGGACTGGAAACAGCAGACATAGGTGGAACTCTGAAAACTGAGAAATTATACTTTGTTAGAGCAATTTACATTTATAAGGGAAATCTCTATTTGTAAATGTGTGTCTTTCTCTGTGTGTACCTGGATGATTAAACCTCAGGAATTCTTATCAATGGAGAAGGCAGAAACTTAAATCTGCAACATGCAATTGTTTTATATTTTTCCTAGTTACTCAATCAAAACTGCAATGCAGAAAGCGACTAACACTTTCACTTTCAACCAAAACTGGCCTCTGTCTTCCACCCTCCACCCTCACATACCAACACGTTCTTTTGTTCTTTAGCTAGAGATGGTATTCAAGGGGTGGCTTGGGCCACTTTCAGGAGCTACTCAGTTTTCTGGGCTATCTCCCCTGTATACAGGAGGTATGAAAAGTGAGAAGTGAAAGTGTAAGTCACTCGGTCCTGTTTGACTCTGTGACCACATGTACTGTAGCCCAGGCTCCTCTGTCCATGGAATTCTCCAGGCAAGAATGCTGGAGTGGGTAGCCATTTTCTTCTCGAGGTGATCTTTGTGACCCAGAGTTGAACCTGGGTCTCCTGTATTGCAGGCAGACTCTTTACCATCTGAGCCACCAGAATAACCATACAGAAGGTACACGTGTTATTAAGCTTCTGTTTGCTTTTCTCCTGTTATTCTGTCTTTTATTCTGGGAGAGAGTCTCAGCCAAGAACATAGATGAGAAGATGAAAACATTTTTTCTTCCTACACATACCCCATATCCTTTTCAAGATAAAATATTTTCATCAACCCAGAAAATTATTTCTTATTTCTCCCCAGCCAAACCATGCCCTTCATCCAAGCAAACAACATTTCCATTTCTTTCAACATAGATTCCACATACAGAAATTATGCAATATTCCTTTTACCTATTTTCAATTATTTAGCATGTTTTTAAAATTTATCAATGTTCCATGTGCTAGTACTTTTGCTGCTGCTAAGTCTCTTCAGTCATGTCTGACTCTGTGCAACCCCACAGATGACAGCCCACCAGGCTCCTCCGTTCTTGGGATTTTCCAGGCAAGAGCACTGGAGTGGAGTGCCACTGCCTTGTTGAACAATATTCAAGGCATGAATATAGTGAAACTTATTTATCAATTCTATTGATACTTCATTTCAGTTTTTGACTGTTATGAATAAAACTGTAAATATTCTATACAGTTCTTGTATAGACCCATGTAATCAACTGTGAATGGCAAAGTAACTATCCTTCAATTAAAAAAAATTAAGAGAAAAAAATTTGAATGGCAAATAACTAAGAGTAGAATTATTGGGTCACAAGGGAGGTATATGTGTAGCTTTATAATAAATTCCCAATAATTTTCCAAAGTGGTGCTACCATTTTACACTCTCACCAGGAAGCTATAAGAGTTGCAAATTGATTCCTAATCATTATTTGATGTTTTCAAGCTTTTTAATTATACTGACTCTAACAGGTGTGAATTAGCATTTCCTTGTATTTTAATTTGCACTTCTAGGTGAGTAATTATGGCAAATACCTTTTAGTGTTCTTACAGACCATCTGATGTTTTCTTTTGCTAAGGAAGTGAAGTCTTTTAACTTCTTCCATTCAAGACTTTTGCCCAATTTAAATTTAGAATAAATAATAAAAACATTTTGGTTGATGTACACTTAAGACTAATTTTTTATTGTTTTTGTTTCTCATTTTATTTTACATTTTAGTATTTATTTTATATTTTATTATTGGGTGCTAAGCCCTATCAACTAGATTGTTGATAGAATTGTTCCAATCTTCTCTATACTTCTTCTATATTTCTTAATTTCTAATTGCATCAAATATTGAGAGAGAGGTACTGAAACATGTTCGAGATCAAGATGTCCAAACAATTATAAAAAATGAAAAATGCCAAAAGTTTTCATCTGGAATCACAAAAGATAATATCTAACAGTGAGATTCCAGGACAGTAATGCAGTAGTGATGAAAATGGTTCTTTTGGAAGGAAAAGGTATTTAGTAATGAACAAAAGATTAAAGTTGACATATGGTGGTAATATGAGTTTCATCCCTGGGTCAGGAAGATCCTCTGGAGGAGGGCATGGTAGCAATTTCTAATTGCATCAAATATTGAGAGAGAGGTACTGAAACATGTTCGAGATCAAGATGTCCAAACAATTATAAAAAATGAAAAATGCCAAAAGTTTTCATCTGGAATCACAAAAGATAATATCTAACAGTGAGATTCCAGGACAGTAATGCAGTAGTGATGAAAATGGTTCTTTTGGAAGGAAAAGGTATTTAGTAATGAACAAAAGATTAAAGTTGACATATGGTGGTAATATGAGTTTCATCCCTGGGTCAGGAAGATCCTCTGGAGGAGGGCATGGTAGCCCAATCCAATATTTTTGCCTGGAGAATCCCACGGGCAGAGGAATCTAGAGGGTTACAGTCCATAGGGTTGCAAAGAGTTGGACACAACTGAAGGGACTTAACACATGCACATGGTGGTAAAAAAAAAAAAAAACAAAAAAAACAAAAACTGACTTTCTATGTTGAAGCCAAGATTTTACTTACTATCCAATGAGACTGTACATAAGTTTTGCAATGTGGCTTATAATTTCTTAAAATGAAACAAAGTTTACATCAGTTCAGTTCAGTCACTCAATCATGTTTGACTCTGCCACCTCATGGATTGCATGCAGCACCGCACGCCTCCCTGTCCATCACTGACTCCCAGAGCTTGCTCAAATTCATTTCTATCGAGTCAGTGATGCCGTTCAACCATCTCATCCTCTGTCATACCCTTCTCCTCCTGCCTTCATCTTTCCCAGCATCAGGATCTTTTCCAATGAGTCAGTTCTCATCAGGTGGCCAAAGTATTGGCGCTTCAGCTCCAGCATCAGTCTTTCCAATGAATATTCAGAGCTGATTTTCTTAGGAATGACTGGTTTGATCTCCTTGCAGTCCAAGGGCCTCTCAAGAATCTTCTACAACATGAAAAATTAGTTTCTGAATGTTGATACTGAATCACATATTCATGAAATCTCACCATGCTGAACAAGATCCTCTGAACTTATGCGTTGCGAGTACTTTTTGAATCACCTGTTAAGCTTGTTATATTGAGTTCAGGAGAGGAATTATAACGTTCTCTCTGTACTTTATTTCCATAAGAATGCTAAGTTAGATTACTTTCCTGCACATAGCTAACGTCTCATTCAATGCAATATAATGATGCCTCCAGCTGGTATCAAAACCAAATGGATAACTGCCTGCTGAGCAAATTGAGTCCAGGATAGAGAAAGTAAGAAAGCTAACATTGTTAAATGCTAGCCTTGAAAGCAGAGGCTTCTTTAAAATAATCCAAGAGATGGGTAGGCTTGTTAAAGAATAAAGTAGTTTATGCTCCCTAGGGTTTTAAACAGTTGAAAAAAATATCCAAAATGTTAGAAATTCTGTAATAATATGCATAATTTTATAAGCCCTGATATTCTCACTTCCTCAACCATTCACAGATTTTAAGGTAGACAGCCCAAAGATAACCCTGTATGTTTTACTAAATGTAATGTATACTGAAAGCATGGACCTTGATGACAGAATCAGATATTTCATTCAGATTCCAAGTTAGTTAGTTCAGTCACTCAGTCATCTCCGACTCTTTGCAACCCCATGAATCACAGCACGCCAGGTCTCCCTGTTCATCACCAACTCCCGGAGTTCACTCAGACTCACGTCCATTGAGTCCGTGATGCCATCCAGCCATCTCGTCCTCTGTCGTCCCCTTCTCCTCCTGCCCCCAATCCTTCCCAGCATCAGAGTCTTCTCCAGTGAGTCAACTCTTCGTATGAGGTGGCCACAGTACTGGAGTTTCAGCTTTAGCATCATTCCTTCCAAAGAAATCCCAGGGCTGATCTCCTTCAGAATGGACTGGTTGGATCTCCTTGCAGTCCAAGGGACTCTCAAGAGTCTTCTCCAACACCACAGTTCAAAAGCATCAATACTTCAGCGCTCAGCTTTCTTCACAGTCCAACTCTCACATCCATACATGACCACAGGAAAAATCATAGCCTTGATTAGATGGACCTTTACTGGCAAAGTAATGTCTCTGCCTTTGAATATACTATCTAGGTTGGTCATAACTTTTCTTCCAAAGAGTAACTGTCTTTTAATTTCATGGTTGCAATCACCATCTGCAGTGGTTTTGGAGCCCCCAAAAATAAAGTCTGACACTGTTTCCACTGTTTCCTCTGTTCTCCCATCTATTTCCCATGAAGTGATGGGACCAGATGCCGTGATCTTCGTTTTCTGAATGTTGAGCTTTAAGCCCTTTTTCACTCTCCTCTTTCACTTTCATCAAGAGGCTTTGGCTCCAAGTTAGTTGTTAATAAACTGCTTTATTGTAGGAGGGTATGGAAACATAAAATTTCTGAAAAAAAAATAGATGTTTCTGTATACTTTCTTACATAGGAATGTTACTGACCAAAAGTAGCAATGTACTTAGGCAAATGATTTAATAAAATTTAATTCATGTGGCAGTGCTGGGTGCTGCGTTGATGGAGAAAAAAAAGGAGAGAGGTCAAAAAAGAGGCAGGAGGACTAAATGTCCTGAGACTAAGAGGTAGTCCATATTGAAGCGGAAATAATTTTGTCTTTTTAGTCAAGGCTATTTAGTTATCGACTGAGCGACTGAACTGAACTAATGCCATTTATTTAAAAATTCATCTTTTCCCACTGGTTTGAAATACATTGTTATCATTAAATTTCCAAATGTGCTTTTCACATTTTGTGTAAATTTTATTACAATTGGTATATCTCCAAGCAACAAAATCTGGATTTATTTATAAAATTTTGAGTATTTCTTTTAATTAATGATACTGTTAACCTTATTTTCCCACTATTTTCTGGTATAATGTTATTTGTGTTTATCTTCTAGATTAGCATGTTAGTTCTCTTATATAATTCTTGAAAAAAGAGTTATTTGGGGATTATTTTGGGATTGTATTAAATTTACAAATGATTTTTGGGGAAAAAAAAAAAAAAAGATGTGAATGTTCCTAGCCAAAAGTCATAATATGGGCTTCCACTGTGTAAATATACTTTCATGTGCTTCATAACTGTTTTACCATTTTTCTTGTCTAGAAAATATTATGCTAATTAACTTTTTCTTATTTGTAAACTAAAGAAGAACTAAAGAGCCTCTTGATGAAAGTGAAAGAGGAGATTGAAAAAGTTGGCTTAAAGCTCAAAATTCAAAAAATTAAGATCATGGCATCTGGTCCCATTACTTCATGGCAAATATATGCAGAAACAGTGGCTGACTTTATTTTTCTGAGCTTCAAAATCACTGCAGATGGTGATTGCCACCATGAAATTAAGAAGCTTAGTCCTTGGAAGGAAAATTATGACCAACCTAGATTGCATATTAAAAGCAGAGACATTACTTTGTCAACAAAGCTCCGTCTAGTTCAGGCTATAGTTTTTCCAGTAGTAGTGTATGGATGTGAGATTTGAATTATAAAGAAGCTGAAGAATGGATGCTTTTGAACTGTGGTATTGGAGAAGACTCTTGAGAGTCCCTTGGACTGCAAGGAGATCCAACGAGTCCATTCTAAAGGAGATCAGTCCTGGGTGTTCATTGGAAGGACTGCTGCTGAGGCTGAAACTCCAATACTTTGGTCACCCAGTGCAAAGAGCTGACTCATTTGAAAAGACCCTGATGCTGGGAAAGATTGAAGGCAAGAGAAGACGACAGAGGATGAGATGGCTGGATGGTACCACCAACTCAATGGACATTTATTTGGATAAACTCTGGAGTTGATGATGGACAGGGAGCTTCATCGGGTTGCAAAGAGTCGGACACAGCTGAGCGACTGAACTGAACTGAACTGAACTGAACGTGCGCTGTTGCTTATATTTGCTAAATAGTGGTAGGGGAGTGTCATCTTTTACAGTAGACTACAGCTCTCTTTCTTCCTCCTTACTAGGTTCTATTTCTATGCATTGAGTGGTTTCATAACACTCTACATCATTAAATTATATTATTGAGTGCAGCAGTGTTTCCATAGATTTTTTGTTTCCTAAATATAAAATTATATGATCTAACAAAATATATAGTTGTACTTCTTTTCCATGTCTTACAACTCTAATTGCTTTTACTTGTCTAATTGAATTAGCTAAGAGATCCAACATAACGTTAAGTAATAGTGGAGAAAATGGTGATTCTTGTCTTGTTCCCCATATTTTTTAATTTTTTGACTGAGGAAAATAAATCATGCTGCAAATGCATTTGTCTATTTCTATTTCACTGAGTACATTTATATGAATGAGTGTTCAATTCCATACAAATTCTTTTTGGCACCTAAGGAGATAATTACATGACTTTTCTCTTTAGTTCTGTTCTTAAGTGGATAATGTGAATACATTAGCTAACATTGAACCACGTTTTTATCATAAAATAAATTCTGCTTTTTCATGGCTTAATATTTTTTTAATATGCTGTTGGTTTGGTTTTTGATTACTAATATAATTTTATTATTTTACATTAATATGCATGAGTGAAAATTGGCAGTAGTTTTATATTTTGATGTAAACTACAACAGTTTTCAAGACCAACATCAATCTTTTAAAATGGAAACTGTCACTTAATGTTTGGAGTATTTAAGTCATACAGGCATTATCTGATCTTTAAAGGAAGAAAAAAGAAATTTTAGCCTGGTCCTTCCTTGGTGAAGAATTATTTGGTATTCAGTGATTTTCCCCATTTATTTTTCATAATTAATCTGTATATAATTATTCCTCTACAAAATTCAATTTTGGAAGGTCTTATTTTTTTTTCTAGTAAAAAATGTTTCTTTCATCTAGGTTTTCAAATGTGTTCAAGATAAAAAGTTGGACAAATTGATCTATTATGATTTAAAGATTTTTCTGTATCACAAAATACAAAAAATATAGTAACGAGTGCACTATTCATTTGTTTTTTTTCCTAAGAACTAACTCCTGTATTATATGATACATCTACTGTGTTTTTTTCCCTTTCATTGCCATTAATATGCATTTATCTTTATGAATTACTTACTTCTGCTTTCTTTTGGTTTATTCTACCTTCTTTTTACTACCTGTTTTGATCTTGACAAATTGATAAAATGAGATATTTATATCAGGAGTCTTACATCAAAGAGCTCCTACCTATTGAGGCACAAGCATTTCTGTAGTTTAAACATTAGGACCAGTTTAGATCTTGGTCAACAGTTCATAGGTATATCCACATTATCATATACCTTAATTACATCATTGCAGCTTGTATTAAAATAATTTGGTCTGAGACTGTTTTTCTATTCAAGTGACCAGGGCAGGAGAAAAGTAATTGGTGTCTAGAGAAAACTTAAGCAATTCTATGTATAAAAGGAGGACACAAAAATCACTATCCCCAAGATGTTTGTATGAAATCAGATTAGGGGTTTGGATGACATTATCACAAACAAAACTAACATCAAAAGTTTCTTCAGAAATATACCAGAACTTTTCCCTTGCATTTTAAACAGAAAGTAGAAATTAGCCTCCCTGAATTGTCCACTATGGTGTTTGTGAAACTTCTGTTTTCCTGGATAGCCATTTTGGTTACACTCAAATCTCTCCTCTCCTCTGTCAGCACCATCACAATCAATTGCCCAGTAAGGAGAACTCCAGCTAAGTCTGTTGAGAGTTAGGGATCAGAGCTCAGATTTGCTCTTACGCCTAAACATGTTTAACTGTTTTACTTCTTTCATCCTGACCAAGAAAATATTGAAAACTGAGGGGGAAAAAAATGGATGAAAATGAAAAAGGAAAGATAACCTCCCATAAATCTTGTGCAAAGTAACATCTTGCCCCTTGAACTGAACAATCAAAAAACCACTGATCACCAAACATTTTTCTATAATTTATGCCTTGGAGAATAAATTTAAAACAATTTTTGAATCTATGTTTGAATGATAGTGTTATTAACTAATATTACACAAAGAATAACTGAATGCCAATCTTCTGTCCATATTAATAATATTAATATTACTTAAGGAAAAAGAAGCAATGAAGGGGGGAAGAGAAGGAGGGGAAACATGCAATTAAAAAAAGTCAAGCTAAAGTTCTGAATATAATCCTCATCAGATGCAAACAAGCATGTGATAAGTTGCTCAAACTTATGGTTTAGGTAATTGTAAATGTAAACAACAGTGAGACACCACTAAATATCAACTCGTAAAGGTAAAATTTAAAACACAACCCCAAATTCTAGTGAGGATGGTGAAAATAAGAACTCCCATTCATTGCTCTTGGGGAAGCAAAATGGTACATCTACTCCAGAAGAAAGCTTGACTGTTTCTTAAAAGTTAAATCCCTTTTTACCGTGGGATCCAGTAATTGTATCCTCGATCTTTATGCAAAAAAGTTAACATGTCTAGTACACTGCTCTGGCCTGTACTCTACTCAGTCCAGTATACTGCTCAGTTGTATCCAATCTTGTGACCCCATGGATTATACAGTTCATGGAATTCTCCAGGCCAGAATGCTAGAAGGAGTAGCCATTCCCTTTTTCAGAGGATCTTCTCAACCCAGGGATCGAATCCACATCTCCCACATTGTGGGCAGATTCTTTACCTGCTGAGCCACAAAGGAAGCCCAAGGATACTGGAGTGAGTAGCCTATCCCTTCTCCAGCAGATCTTCCAGGAATCCAACCCAGGTCTCCTGCATTGCGGGTGGATTCTTTACCAACTGAGCTATCAGGGAAGCCTGTCCAGTACACTGCTAGAAGTGCTTAAAGGAAATTAATGAGTGGATCAAATATACTAGAAAAGAAAAAAAAAAAAGATTTAAAAGCAATAATCTAACCAAACCTATCATGCTGCTGCTGCTGCTAAGTCACTTCAGTCGTTTCTGACTCTGTGCGACCCCATAGACGGCAGCCCACCAGGCTCCCCCATCCCTGGGATTCTCCAGGCAAGAACACTGGAGTGGGTTGCCATTTCCTTCTCCAAAGCATGAAAGTGAAAAGTGAAAGTGAAGTCGCTCAGTCGTGTCCGACTCTTCGCGACCCCATGGACTGCAATATATCACAGGAAAGTAGAAAACAAGACCAAATTAAGTCTAAAGCAAAGAGAAGAAAAAAAGTAAAAGAATTAGAGCAGAAATAGGTGAAACTGAAAACAGAAAATCACTAGAGAAAGTCAGCAAACACAAAACCAAGTTCATTGGAAAGATTCATAATATAACTTAGTCTCAAGCCAGGCTAACTACCAAAAAAAGAAAGAGACATTACTAATACCAGGAAAGAAAGAGGGAACAGCATTACAGAGCTCACAGGCAGGAAAAGGATCATAAGGGAATACTCTGCACAACTCTGCCCAGAAATTTGACAACCTTGATGAAATGAACCAGTTCCTTTAAACACAATCTGTACAAAATCATTTAAAAAAGATATAGACAATCTGAATATGCCTATATCTATTACATAACTTGAATCATTAAGTAATAATCTCCAAAAAAAAAAAAAAAAACCCTAGGTCTAGATGAGCTATAAACTAAAAGTCCATTTTAACACAAAATGTTTTTTTCAAATTTTATTTTTCATTCAGATTTAATAACCAAAGGCTTCTGAAGTACAAGTGACTCACCTTCTGTTCATATCTCTGACAATATTAAGATCAAGAAGTATTTAGTCTCTATGGTAAGTTCGCAGCAATGAAACCATTTTGATATTGCTCCGACAGACATTTTTTTTTCTTCTATGCATAGAGCATTATCATTTAGAAATAATTATTTTCTGTTGACTGAGCATTTTTTTTTCCTTTAGTCTGTATATTTATTGGATGTTTTAATTTATGGAAGAAAAGAAGGTAACATGGCATCTTCATTCAGCAGCCAAATGAAACACTATTGTTAGAAATGGAGTTTGACTAAATGGGTTATTATGATAATGCCATGTTTTCATGTACATTTTAAAATTTAATATCGTGTTCATTTCCCTCACAGCTCAATTGGTAAAGAAGCTGCCTGCAGTTCAGGAGACCCTGGTTCCATTCCTGGGTCTGGAAGATCTGCTGGAGAAGATGGAGAAGGAAATGGCAACCCACTCCAGTATTCTTGCCTAGAGAATCCTGTGGACAGAGGAGCCTGGTGGGCTGCTGTCCATGGGGTCGCACAGAGTTGGACACGACTGAAGTGATTTAGCAGCAGCAGCTGGAAAAAGGATAGGTTACCCATTCCAGTATTCTTGGGATTCCCTTGTGGCTCAGCTGGCAAAGAATCCACCTGCAATGAGGGAGACCAGGTTTGATCTCCAGTATTCTGGCCTGGAGAATTCCATGGACTAGTCCCCAGGTTGCAAAAAGTTGGACACGACTGAGGGACTTTCACTTTTCAGTGTTCATTTCAAAGCAGTATTTACTGCTTGCAGTAAAGCAAGCATCTGGCAGACCATTTATGCCAATCATATTAAAAGAGTAAGATAATTCATTTTAGCATTGGGATTTCAGTAGAAAGTACATCAATTTTCTCATATCGTGTTAATTTTTAGTATATCCCCAATTGGGTTGCCTCAGGTTCCAAAGTGGAGAAGGCGATGGCACCCCACTCCAGTACTCTTGCCTGGAAAATCCCATGGACGGAGGAGCCTGGTGGGCTACAGTCCATGGAGTGGCAAAGAATTGGACAGGACTGAGCGACTTTACTTTCACTTTTCACTTTCATGCATTGGAGAAGGAAATGGCACCCCACTTCAGTGTTCTTGCCTGGAGAATTCCAGGGACAGGGGAACCTAGTAGGCTGCTGTCTATGGGGTCGCACAGAGTCAGACACGACTGAAGCAACTTAGCAGCAGCAGCAGCAGCAGGTTCCAAAGAGACCCCTGGGAAGATGCTTTGTCATGTGTAGAGTGAGCCAATAAAAAAGTAGTTGGTATTTAACCTTATGAGAGAGGAGAAAAAAAAAAAAAAGCTTCAACTTTATGTAGAGCTGGTTAATGCCTTTTTTTTTTTAACCAAAAAGACACTAAACCTACTATTATCTCCCTTCCTACTGTCTACTATTGAAATGAAAATGAAACTAGAAAAAAGAGTAGATAAGAATCCCAAACTGAGTTTGAAGGGAAGCCAATATGGTGTTTTAGCTGAATGTGCCATCAGTTCTTTCATTTTTCTCCGTGCCTTTCAAAAAATATTAGGTTCAATAGGCCAGCATGAAGCCTTGCTCTTTCCAAATAATACAGTGTTACAGTGTCTATTTGACAATCTAAGATAGAAAATATTCCTGAGTTAGTTATTAAAAATACAAAGAAGTAGCAGACTGGAAGGGAATGGGAAACAACAAAAGAGGTTCAAGGATGAAGTTGAATTTATCTTAAAAATAGTTATATCTACCATGAATATAATTGAAATTTGTTGAATCTTCAGAATATTTGAACCTAATTGTTGTCCAACAACATAAAGGCATGATTCTACATTACATCCTTTTATCTTAGCTTTCTAGGATGTGTAGACCCATCATTGACTTCTTATGCATGAAATCATTGCTGAAATTTAATAGAATTTGCATATTTAATTTTTTATTTTTGCATAAAACTAGGAGTTAATGAATTTCAAATTTATTGGGAATCTAGTGAGGAAAATATTTAATTTGCTATTATAGTCACTTTGGGCTTCCCTTGTGGCTCAGCTGGTAGAGAATCCACCTGCAGTGAGGGAGACCTGGGTTTGATTCCTGGGTTGGGAAGATCTGCTGGAGAAGGGATAGGCTACCCACTCCAGTATTCTTGGCTTTCCCATGTGGCTCAGCTGGTAAAGAATCCACCTGCAATGCAGGAAACCGGGGTTCAATCCCTGAGTTGGGAAGATCCCCTGGAGAAGGGAAAGGCTACCCACTCCAGTATCCTGGCTTGGAGAATTTCATGGACTATATAGTCCATGGGTCACAAAGAGTTGGACACAGACTGAGCGACTTTCACGCTTCACTTATAACCACTTTGATCTGCATACCTGAAATCTACTTTCAAATCTACATCCAATGAATTCATGAGTCCATTCTTTTCTCTTTGTCCCAATTGCTGCCACTCAAGGCATCATCACTTATCTGATGGAGGATTATCATAGCCCCTGCATATATGCTGTATGTACATATGGGCTTGCCTGGTGGCTCAGTGGTAAAGAATCTGCCTGCCAATGCAGGAGACGTGGGCTCAATCCCTGGGTAAGGGAAATGACAGCCTGCTCTAGTATTCTTGTCTGGGAAATCCCATGGACAGAAGAGGATGACAGGGTACAGTCCATAGCGTCACAAAGAGTTTCACGTGACTTAGCAGCTGCATAGTAAAAACAGTGTGTATATATGGTATGTGTAGTATGTGTGTATGTGTGTGCTGGTTGCTCAGTTGTGCCTGACTCTCCACAATCCTATGGACTGTAGCACACCAGGCTCCTCTGTTCATGGGATTCTCCAGGTAAGAATATTGGAGTGGGTTGCCATGCCCTCCTCCAAGGAATACATATCCTATATACACACACCACATATGTGTAATATAGATCTATATTAATTACATATGCAAACAAATAAATTTTCTTTTTAGATTTCCACCTTCAATCCATCCTCCAGTAGAGTGACATACTTCTGGTTGTGTCAGGCATAGCACAAGTACTTTAAAAACCTCGCAGCTGCACTAGTAACAGCAATGCACCAGGCTAAACAGAGCACTGTGTCTTTTCACCCTGTTTTTATCTCTGTCCTAAACATGGACAACCTCTCTACTCACCTGTCTGTGCCAGCCAGTTTACCTTTTCTCAGTTCTTCTAAAATATTATGCTGCCTGCTGCTTAAAGACCTTCTTATATTCACTTCCTCTATCAGGATTGCTCTTCCTAAACTCTTCACACTAATTTGTCCTTATCTTTCAGGTAACAGATTAGGTATCACCTTTCCCCCAAAACAGAGAAGGCAATGGCACCCCACCCCAGTACTCTTGCCTGGAGAATCCCATGGACAGAGGAGCCTGGTGGGCTGCAGTCCATGGGGTCACAGAGTCGGACACGACTGAACGACTTCACTTTCACTTCACTTTCCCCCAAAAGCTTTTTCTAACTGGTTCCCCATGATTAACAACTAAAGTAGAAATGTGGTCCATTTATTTCACAAAATTTACAGTAATTTGTACTGATATCTATGCCTATTTTTCTTGACATTTTTATTTTGTGTCTCTTGACAGCAACCGTTTAGCTGGGTCTGGTCTTTCTTGAGGTCTTTTTCATTTACTTGGATGCAGAAAGCCTAGGACATTGGAAGTAATTAGAAACTCAGAAATGCCTTTTATCAAGTGAAAAGATTTGAGATTAGAGGAGATAATTACTAAAAGCTTTTGATATAAAATGAATACTTTAAAAACATAAAGAAGTTAATCATAAATCTAGTAAATTTAACTTCATCATATTTTTGCTATTCTTTATTGCCATATCTAAGACTGTTTACAATAAAAATGGCCAATATAATATATCATTATGGGAAATCTTTGTTTTGTAAAACTTTGTTTTTATATTTTCATATTTTAATAACACTATCAATTTTTAAATGAGAAACTCTGTTGAGCGGAGTCTTGCTCCTTTCCTTATTTTCGTTTTTGGAAATATTTAAGTTAATTGATTGATGGCTGTGCTGGGGCTTTGTTGCTGCACAGGCTTTACTCTAGCTGGGTGCTCGGGCTTCTCACTGCAGTGGCTTCTCTTCTCAATGGAGCAGAGGCTCTAGGGTGCGGGCTTCAGAAGCTGTGGCACGTGGGCTCCACAGCTGCACCTTCTGGGCTCTAGAGCACAGGCTCAAGAGTTGTGGTGCAGGGATTAGTTGCTCGCAGCACATGGGGTCTTCCCAGATCAGGGAATAACTGAGCAACCAAGGCAGTTCCTTCTTCTTGTTTACTTTTTAAAATTCTTTTTGATTTGGCTTAGGTTGGATTGGTTTTTGTTACTTTTTTCTTATATTTGCAACTTCTTTACATCTAAAATATAATAAACATTGCCAGCTCAGTACAATAATTGGTCATGCCGAAGGCTATCTTACTAGTTAGGGAGACTGAATGTCAACATGTGGAATGCTCATTGAGCACAAAGAAGAAAGAAAACTTTGTTTCAGAAAAAAATTGTACTCGTTTGTCATTACTCTTTAGTACATATCGGTGAGTTATTTCAGGTGGATGATTTCCTTTGATGATATAACACAGATTATGTTGCAATCATGCATTGTAGTAAAAGAGAAACTCAAAACAGTTTCAATAAAATACGACAAATCTGTGAAGACAAGCTTTTATGAAACACCTTTAACTATATATAAACTAAATTTTAGACAATAAAAATGATTATGATGTTTATTCGAAAACCCCAGCCATAATATTAAAAAAATCCCCTTTTCCATATGTTACCATTATCTTTATTTCAAGCCATTAGTTAATCCATATGTTGCAAATGTATCATAATTTTCAGTCTACTAATATGAAATCTTTGCTTGATTTTAAAACTAGGGAAAGAAGCATTTTAGGGCTAGGTGAATAATTACTGTCTCTGCCCTTTACATGTTTTTCAAAGATAAAGAAAATAAAAATTTCTGCTTATAAGTATCATTATAGAAATTAAATAATTTAATCTAAAAATAATGTAAACATTTTTTAAAAGTCTTTTTTTTTTTCAGATTCTTTTAAGCATCCAGTTCTTTTTTGAGTTCAATGTAGATATTAAGCAACCAAAACCTTGAGAAGAATTTTTTAAAGTCACTGAATTTATTGGAATTTCGTTAGGTGCTCTCTGATCTCATTAATAACAATTTTTATTTTAATTTATGAAATGAAATTCTTCTTAAATGTTGAGAAGATGAGATTTACTACTGACGGTTGTTGATATGTTTTACTACTACATTTTCATTACCTTGGAGACCGTGTGATTCAGCAGAGGAAATATGGCCAAAGTTAAAGAGGCTTAGGATTTTGCCTTGATTAACATTGAGACTACAGGGAAATATTTTTTCCTCTGTATGTTTTATTTATAATGTGATTTTTGTTTGGATCATCATTATAAATAGTCTTCACTGTATATATGAACAGCACCATATTCTGTAAAACCTATAACTTTTACAAGAAAATACAGAACAAATTTCTGTGACTTCGATTCAAACACACAAAAAAAAATCACAAACCATTGAAAAGTGATAAATTCTGATAAATTGATATTCATCTAAGTTTATGAAATCTATTCTTCAAACAATACTGTTAAGAAAGTTAAGAAAGAGAAAAAGAAACTGATGTATTTTTAAAATACCTACCTGGTAAATTATATAATGTATATAAAATATATATATTAATATAATAATATATACTAACAGATCCACACACACATATATAAATACATAATTATGTGAAAATATGTGTTAGGCATTTCACTAGAAAGGAGAAACAAATAGCAATAGGAAATATGCTCAAAATAATTATTAATGAAATATGAATTAAAGTCACTATTAAATATCAAACATATCTATGAGAATGGTAAAACTAAACAAAAGCAAACAAAAACTAAACAAGGCATAAGAAAACTCTAGCTAACAATGCCATACTGGAGGAAATGAGGAAAACCTAGAATTATTACTTTGCCTACTACAAAGTTGGAAAATAATTGGACAGTTTCTTATTAAGATACCATGTGTTGTTCTTAGTTGCTCGGTTGTGTCTGATTCTTTGAGACTCCATGGACTATATACCATATAACACAGACATTCCACTGCTAGCTGTTTTCTTATGAATAGTGAAAATATATGTCTGCAAAAAGACTTGTGTTGGGAAAAAAAAGCAAATATCCATCAATTTGTAGATGGGTATAAATATATGGCATATTCATAAAAGGAATATAACTCAGAAAAAAAAAGTAAATGAATGAACGGATAAAACTGAATAATTGGCAAACTGTGTATATCTCAAAAGTATTATGCTAAATTAAAGAAGACAAAGATAGGAAAACGTATGCTCTGTAATTCCATTTATATGATGTTCTGAGGAAAAAGGCAATATTTAAAAAGAGCAATATTTGTCAAGAACTGAGGGCAAAGACAGAGGATTGACTAAAAAGAAGCATTAAGGATCTCTTTGGAGTAATGGAAGTATTCTCCATTTTGATTGTGATGGTGGTTACAGCTGTAAATGTTTGCCAACACTCAGAATTTTGTCATTAAAAGGGTACTTTTAACAGGATGCAAAGTATACCCCAAACTCCAGGAGAAATAGTAGTGATTATTTTAGTCATATAATTTTCAGTAGCAAGAATATACATGTCTACAAAATAATATAGGGTCATGTAACTAATGCTCAAAATTCTCCAAACCAGGCTTCAGCAATATGTGAAACCTGAAATTCCAGATGTTCAAGCTGGTTGTAAGAAAGGCAGAGAAACTAGAGATCAAGTTTCCAACATCTGCTGGATCATCAAAAAAGCAAGAAATTTCCAGAAAAGCATCTATTACTGCTTTATTGACTATGCCAAAGCCTTTGACTGTGTGGATCACAATAAACTGTGGAAAATTCTGAAAGGGCTGGGAATACCAGACCACCTGACCTGCCTCTTGAGAAACCTATATGCCAATCAAGAAGCAACAGTTAGAACTGGACATGAAACAACAGTCGTTTCCAAATAGGAAAAGGAGAACGTCAAGGCTGTATATTGTCACCCTGCTTATTTAACTTATATGCAGAGTACAGCATGAGAAATGCTGGGCTGGAAGAAGCACAAGCTGGAATCAAGACTGCTGAGAGAAATATCAATAACCTCATATATGCAGATGACACCATCCTTATGACAGAAAGTGAAGAGGAACTAAAGAGCCTCTTGATGAAAGTGAAAGAGGAGAGTGAAAAAGTTGGCTTAAAGCTCAACATTCAGAAAACGAAGATCATGGCATCCGGTCCCATCACTTCATGGGAAATAGATGGGGAAACAGTGGAAACAGTATCAGACTTTATTTTGGGGGGGGTTCCAAAATCACTGCAGATGGTGACTGCAGCCATGAAATGAAAAGATGCTTACTCCTTGGAAGGAAAGTTATGACCAACCTAGATAACATATTATAAAGCAGAGACATTACTTTGCTAACAAAGGTCCGTCTAGTCAAGGCTATGGTTTTTCCAGTACTCATATGGATGTGAGAGTTGGACTGTGAAGAAAGCTGAGCGCCGAAGAATTGATGCTTTTGAACTGTGGTGTTGGAGAAGACTCTTGAGAGTCCCTTGGACTGCAAGGAGATCCAATCAGTCCATTTTAAAGGAGATCAGTCCTGGGTGTTCTTTGCAAGGAATGATGCTAAAGCTGAAACTCCAGTACTTGGGCCACATCATGTGAAAAGTTGACTCACTGGAAAAGACTCTGATGCTGGGAGGGATTAAGGGCAGGAGTAAAAGGGGACAACAGAGGATGAGACAGCTGGATGACATCACCAACTCAATGGACATGGGTTTGGGTGAACTCTGGGAGTTGGTGATGGACAGGGAGCCCTGGTGTGCTGCAATTCATGGGG
Organism: Aepyceros melampus; assembly: GCA_006408695.1. Taxonomy (NCBI): domain Eukaryota; kingdom Metazoa; phylum Chordata; class Mammalia; order Artiodactyla; family Bovidae; genus Aepyceros; species Aepyceros melampus. The sequence goes on along the minus strand of SJXQ01004868.1, from coordinate 132,741 downwards.
TCACAAAGAGTCAGACACGACTGAGAGACTGAACTGAACTGAACTGAACTAAAAGATGTTTATTTGCTATACTGTATGAGGAACTTTTCAACAGACCTTGCTGGAAGTGATGATGGTGCTATCCTAATAGATTTTTTCATATCTCATCATGACTTTAGTTTGCATCTCAAGGGGAAGTTGGAGAGTATGATGAAAAGATATGTTGGAAGAAGATGTTGTGATTTAGATTATTCCTATTATTGTGACATTTTTTAAACTCATAAGTATTAAAGCTTGGGGAAAGGTGAAGTTGCTCAGTCATGTCCAAACTCTTTGCGACCCCATGGACTATAGCCTACCAGGTTTCACCATCCATGGGATTTTCCAGGCAAGAGTACTGCAGTGGGTTGCCATTTCCTTCTCCAGGAGATCTTCCCAACCCAGGGATTGAACCCAGGTCTTCCACATTGTAGGCAGATGCTTTACCATCTGAGCCACCAGGGAAGTCCCTAAAGCCTGGGGAAGCTAAGGTCAAATTCACAGGAGAAGGACCTCAAATTAGCAGTGGCTTAAAATTATAGATAAAGTATCTTTCCTCTATAAAGCTTCTAGATTCTACAAACCATACATCTATCAATGAGAAAATGTTCAAATAACTGAATAGCAGTTCATGTTTTCATGCTTACCAAAGCAAACAAAGCAAGGTGAGAAAATAGGGTTTATAGAAAATGCTGGACTGTATCCTAAGACTAGTTTTCCTGGCAGCATTTAAACACAACTAGGAAACATTCCATAGCCTAGTGATGGTTCAGTAAACATCTCTGGGCAGACTCATTTCTGCTGTTTCAAAACACTTCAGGCTGTGCTAATGCAGCCCTGCAAATAAGCATTGCTGAGGGAATGTCAGTGTGTGTCGTGGTACTGACAAGTTAAAAGGAACTGGGCTATTTAAGCCCTTTAAATCCAGCCAACACAGGGTAATAACCTGATTTTTTTTTTTAAGTCCATCAAATATTCAGCCTGAAATGCCTTCCCTATAATTTCTGTCTAGTGAAGGACACTCCCTGGGTCTCAGATATCACATACTCTCTTTGTCCCATTACCTGCTCCCTTTTTTCAATCCACAAACACCACAATTAATGACTTCTTTCAAATATCCCTGTATTAGGGCACTTAAGTGATTAATTACATCTGATCTCCTATAATGATTGTTATTTACTGCTGCTAATATATTTATTTTTGGCAGTTTTATTGACCATTGTAATAAGTGATTGCTATTTTTCATGCTTAATATGATAATTAATTGATATTTTCCATATTTGATGTAATTCAAATCTCATAATTTATTCTATTATTTGCTTCTACTCTAAATATTTCTACTCTTTTAATAAAAATATAATTTTATTCTAAGAGCAAAATATAGAAGGAAAGAAATTCTCACCATTTTGACCTGTCTGAAACAAAATTGTTGCTGGGACCACATCAAGGCTCTTGCTAAAGATTTGCTGCTTATCTCATTTTTTATTTACAAGAAGTCAGAATACGGTTTGGATTGAATCTTCCCAATTAATGATAGCAATAAAATCAGCTTCTCTCCATCTATAGTAATCATTTACTTTTCTATAAATGGATCTTCATTTAAAGTGGGAAAAGGCAGGTGTTAGAAGACATTGCTGTCCATTATTTGAACACATTCAGCCTCATGGCACAACAAGGAGGATATTCCACAGTAAGACCTCTTTGAACTGAACATTGGTGGTAGTTGTTCAGTTGCTAAGTTGTGTCCTGCTCTTGTGACCCTATAGTTTGTAGTCAGGCTCCTCTGTCCATGGGACTCACCAGGCAAGAGTATTGGAATGGGTTGCCATTTCCTTCTCCAGGGGATCTTCTAGACCCAGGAACTGAACCAGTGTCTTCTGCGTTGCAGGCTGATTCTTTAAAAACTGAGCTAGAAGGGAAGTCCAACTAAACAATATTATTGCTTTAATCATTTAGAAAAAAACACAGGCTTGTCTTAGAGAAAGAAAAGCCAATTAGATAGATGATCCTGATTCCTAGCCTACAGCCTGACTTACACACAGTTAAATACACTTCCATTTACATTATATATTTGTGAGAAATATTGAGTAGATTTTATTTGCCCTTAAGATCACCCTTGCATCTATCCTAAAACCTCACTACTTCCTTGATTGTTATTCTTGATTTGGACCCTGAGCATCGTACTATTTTAATTGCCCCGAAAGCCACACAACTGTGAACTTTCTATATCACGTTTCAAGCCGCATTAGGCTACATCTTACATTAGGTTACACGCCATCTGCTTTTGAATTTCCAGTGAAGAGAGAGAATCTTAGAATAGAGATAGAAGTTCTAGAAACTATGTATTAATATTTCACAGTATGCAGATGCCAATACACGTGGAGGCCTCATGAGAGAGACAGGGGTTAGAACATACGAGTTCAACCCGGTTGACTCTAGGCGAGCTCTTCTAGACTCGAACAACAGACAGTATGTCAATACTCATTCTACAGCGGTTCATACTGTTCTTCCTTGGGTAACATTTGAAGACTGCAAATTACTCCTTACTATTGCACTCAGCAACTGTTCATTTCCTTATACCGTATTCCAGTCACACTGAGCCAGCATCTAAAACATTAAAAGTATGAATTAACTCTACCTCAACACTTTACTAATATAACAAATATTTATTGAGCACGTGCTATGTTCCAGTTACTTGACTATGTAGTGGAGATACAAAAAGATATTCAGTATCTCCAAGAAAAGGCACCATAGAAACAAGTCCTTCAGGTTGCACAGATAATTGCACTCTTCATAAGTTTCAGGTATGCATTCTCAAGGCCACAGATGCCACACTGCTCTTATCAGCCTGCAGTAACTAAGTGTCCATGTGAACACACTCAGTACACAGGTATTTATCTATCCAGGAAAATCACTTCAGTTAACTAAAAGCTGTAGGAAATCCCAACTACACATCAGATGTGCCCAGATATTTATGGATGCTCAGTTCAGTTCAGTCGCTCAGTTGTGTCTGACTCTTTGCAATACCATGGACTGTAGCACTCCAGGCTTCCCTGTCCATGACCAAATCACAAACCCTACTCAAACTCATGTCCATTGAGTCAGTGATGCCATCCAACCATCTCATCTTCTATCATCCCCTTCCCCTCCCGTCTTCAATCTTTACCAGCATCAGGGTCTTTTAAATGAGTCAGTTCTTCACATCAGGTAACCAAATATTGGAGTTTCAGCATCAGCATCAATCCTTCCAGTAAATATTCAGGACTGATTTCCTTTAGGACTGACTGGCTGGACTCCTCACAGTCCAAGGAACTTTCAATTCTTGATCCTAGAGAAATACAAATATTTTATGTTAAATTTCTATCTATCGGTCCCTCTGTATGTGTCTGCTTGGGCATGTGTACATTTCACTTGCATAAGCAAAAAAATATCAGAAATTTACCTCAGAAATTAAATAAAAAGAAACAATTTATTAAAAGATAAAAAAAATCATTAACTCTGAAAAAAAACTAGTAGAAAAACACTTTCTGATTCCAAAGCTCATTTGGCAGGAGCAAATTTTCCTTCAAGGCACAGATTTTTTTAAGGTAGTTGAAAAAAAGCAATCTACTTAGAAAAATTGCTATACATTGCAGTAACTATCTTCCAAACCATTAATGTTAATGTAAACATTTGTTTTGATTGTTAGTAATAGCACAATAAAATTCCACAGAAGGAAGGATGTAAATAGATTGCTTTGCATGTAATGGGAAGTAGACAATTTCCCAGAAACCATCAAAAATATTTCACTGATTACAATATTTTACAATAGGAAACCTATCAAAATCCTGTAGTTTATATCACACTGGAGATATTGGTCATGGGAAAAAAAAAAAAAAAGGCCCAGAGGAAATTACTTTCCATATTATCCTCATAATAACCTGCTGTGAAATATGGTTTGTGATTAATAAAGATTCAGTTTGCTAAGATTACAATCTGTAGAAGGGAAGCATTGGAAGAAAAGTCTAGATCTAAAGCTAAACTATAATATTTAATTCAATAGGATGGAGGATATCTAAATAGGAGGAAAGAGAAATTATTAGGAGGATCTAAATTAAAGCAGATGCTTACTGTTTGTATTTAGTAGGCTCTGTACCTTTATATCCATTAAATAATTGCATGTAAATTGAATCATGTGGAAGGGATAAAGTTTAATACTGTCCTGTTTATGTATCACAAGTATAGAGCTAACCTATCGATCATCTATTGTAATTGAGAGCATCCTTTGCTTCAAATGAACAATGCCCCTATGGTTCAATTTATGCTCTAATTGCTCTTGATATCTCTCCTAATGTAAACAAGCCAAACCATCTGTCATATGGAGCCAACTTCTCATATTATGGTGCATATTTTGATTAAAGGCCTTTTTTTTTTAAAATAAAAACACAGTTTGCTAATAATACCAAAGTACTTCACTCCTTTTTTTTTTAATTTTCTTGTCATGGAAGCTCCCCTTCCAGTTACATTGTATACTGAAAAATAAAGTTAACTGACAGATGTGAAAGTAAAACTATTTTTGATAAAGAAATTTTCAGCATGTAAGAGAAGGCTTTTAACATGGAATTTTTGTTTCTGTCCTTTTTTTTTTTTCTGTCATCTCACTCTGTCCTGCTGCAGAGCAGACAGAAAATGCTGCACAGACTTATTTATAGGGCAAGAATTGATGAATTAAAATGTGCACGTGTCTCTTCTTCTAACAATATGCACATCAGTGGCATTCTCTTTGTGATCAGTGTAGCCTTTAAGTGAAGGTTTCATCACACCTGCTGCTTATATTCCTGTCTTTGAAAGAGATTTAAGAATTGTACAGCCATTGAGGAGAATAGTATGGAGATTCTTTGAAAACTAAAGACAGAGCTACTATATGATCCAGCAATCACACTCCTGGGTATATATCCAGAGAAAACTGTATTTAGAAAAGACACATGCACTCAAATATTCATTAATAAGAGGTGGCGAGAATACATAGAAGAACTATACAGAACAGGTCTTAATAACATGGATAAGCACAATGGTGTGATCACTCACCTAGATCCAGACATCCTGGATAACTGACTCACATTGTTGTACAGCAGAAACTAATACAGCATTCTAAATTAACTATATTCCAATAAAAAATGTTTCCAGTTAATAAGAAAAATTAAAAGCAGAAAATCAAACAAACAAAAACATGGGTTTGTATTGCCTAGAGAGAAGACAGTGGCAGATTTGCAGCTAAAGTTTAACAAGACAAAGGCCGGTGGTTTGGTCCTCTGTGATGTGCTTGCATTCTGAGTCCTCCCTGGTGCCATCACACTATGATGATTAGTCATAGCATTTTACCAGGTCAGTGTAATCTACCATCAACTATTTTCTAAACAGTATTTCTGAGATATGAACCTAAGCCTTCAAAATGAGTATTCAGTTTAAATAAAAACACAGATTTGGTGGGTTTTTTTTTTTTTTTTTTTTTTTTGGTGAAAAGTTCGGGTCTCTTTTTTTTACAATTTTTTTTTACAAAATTACAAATCCTGTACCACAAGAGGTTTGGACTGAATTTCACTAAATGTGCATAGCTTCCATCTTCTTAACATATTCATTTTCCCCCGCCTCCTGTGTGGCATGATTTTGAGAGTCATATGAGCTACATCAGCCCACTGCCTCCCAGGAAGTTATTCCAGCTTGTTCTAGCCTGCAAGCTAAACCAAGATTATAATTGCTCTTGTACTTAACATTTAAGTTTTTTTTTTTTTTTTTTTGATGCAGTCTCACTTTGCCTAAGTTTTACTGATTTGATAAAGAGGTGTGGAAGTCAGACTTTTTAAAATGATTACTCCATGTCAAGAGCTTTATACTTTTATAATAGATTATATCTTCTTGTAAAATTACTGTAATTATATCTACTGTTTCAAAAAAGGAAGTAGGAATTCAGAAAGATCATGTGAAATAGTTCAGGCCTCTGAATGAGTCTGTTTTTCCTTCACTCAAGAGCTCATTCTCTTGCAGTATGGATGCACATTGATTCTTATAAAATATAAAATTTCTATGTTTTCATTCAGGCTCCTGCTAAGCCATGCCACATTATTATTATTTTTTAGAGTCATCTATCTAGACACAAACAAAAAAATTTATATTTACTTTAGTCATATTATTCTATATTTGGTTTTGATATATTCTTTCCATATATCAATGCCATTAAAGTATTTGAATATCCCTACTTTTTAACTAGCATTATATCTCATCCTTCTTGTTTCAGATCTCCTGAAATGTTGTACCTTGAAATACAAAATGAAGCAGGGCAAAGCCTAATAGAGTTTTGCCAAGAACGCACTGGTGAAAGCAAACACCCTCTTCCAGCAACACAAGAGACGACTCTATACATGAACATTACCAGATTGTCAATATCAAAATCAGATTGACTATATCCTTTGCAGCCAAAAATGGATAAGCTCTATACAGTTGGCAAAAACAAGACTAGGAGCCGACTGTGGATCAGACTATGAACCCTTATTGCAAAATTCAGACTTAAATTGAACAAAGTAGGGGAAACCACTAGGCCATTCAGGTATGACCTAAATCAATCTTTTTCAATTATATGTGGAAATGAAAAATAGACTCAAGATATTGGATCTGATAGACAGAGTGCCTGAAAAATTATGGACAGAGGTTCATAACAATGTACAGGAGACTGATCAAAACCATTCCCAAGAAAAAGAAATGCAAAAAGGCAAAATGGTTGTCTGAGGTGGCCTTGCAAATAGCTGAGAAAAGAGAAGCAAAAGGGAAACGAGAAAACAAAAGATATATCCATCTGAATGCAGAGTTCCAAATAATAGCGAGGGACATAAGAAAGCCTTCCTAAGTGATCAAAGCAAAGAAATAGAGAAAAACAACAAATAAGAAAGACTAAAGATCTTTTCAAGAAAATTAGAGATAGCAAGGGAACATTTCCTGCAAAGATGGCCTCAATAAAGGACAAAAATGATATGAACCTAACAAAAGTAGAAGATATTTTTAAAAAGATGGCAAGAATACACAGAAGAACTATACAAAAAAGATCTTCCTGACCCAGATAACCATGATGGTGTATTGACTCACCTAGATAGAACTAGATATCCTGTAATGTGAAGTCAAGTGAGCCCTAGGAAGTGTGACTATGAACAAAGCTTGTGGAAGTGATGGAATTGTAGCTGAGCTATTTCAAATCCTAGAAGATGATGTGGTGAAAGTGCTGCACTCAATATGCCAGCAAATTTCGAAAACTCAGCAGTGGTCACAGGACTGGAAAGATCAGTTTTCATTCCAATCCCAAAGAAAAGCAATGTCAAATTATATTCAAACTACAGCACAATTACACTCCTCTCTCACACTAGCAAAGTAATGCTCAAAATTCTCCAAGCCAGGCTTCAAGGGTATGTGAATCATGAATTTCCAGATGTACAAGATGGATTTAGAAAAGGCAGAGGAGATGTTCTTCTGATGAATTTGTGGGGGAGAAAGTGGTCTCCCCATCCTATTCCTCCGCCATCTTAGAAATATACCATGTTCCTGGATCGGAAGAATCAATATAGTGAAAATGAATATACTACCCAAAGCAATCTACAGATTCAATGCAATTCCTATCAAGCTACCAGTGATATTTTTCACTGAGCTAGAACAAATAATTTCACAATTTGTATGGAAATACAAAATATCTCAAATAGCCAAAGCCATCTTGAGAAAGAATGGAACTGGAGGAATCAACCTGCCTGACTTCAGGCTTTACTACAAAGCCACAGTCACCAAGACAGTATGGTACTGGCACAAAGGCAGAAATATAGATCAATGGAACAAAATAGAAAGCGCAGAGATAAATCCACACACCTATGAAAACCTTATCTTCTACAAAGGATGCAAGAATATACAGTGGATTAAAGACAATCTCTTTAACAAAGTGGTGCTGGGAAAACTGGTCAACCACTTGTAAAAGAATGAAACTAGATCACTTTCTAACACCATACACAAAAATAAACTCAAAATGGATTAAAGATCTAAATGTAAGACAAAAAACTATAAAACTCCTAGAAGAGAACATAGGCAAAACATTCTCTGACATAAATCACAGCAGGATCCTTTATGATCCACATCCCAGAATACTGGAAATAAAAGCAAAAATAAACAAATGGGATCTAATTAAAATTAAAATCTTCTGCACAACAAAAGAAACTATAAGCAAGGTGAAAAGACGGCCTTCTGAATGGGAGAAAATAATAGCAAATGAAGCAACTGACAAACAACTAATCTCCAAAATATACAAGCAGCTTATGCACCTCAATTCCAGAAAAATAAATGACCCAATCAACAAATGGGCCAAAGAACTAAATAGACATTTCTCCAAAGAAGACATACAGATGGCTAACAAACACATGAAAAGATGCTCAACATCACTCATTATCAGAGAAATGCAAATCAAAACCACAATGAGGTACCATTTCACACCAGTCAGAATGGCTGCGATCCAAAAGTCAACAAGCAATAAATGCTGGAAAGGGTGTGGAGAAAAGGGAATCCTCTTACATTGTTGGTGGGAATGCAAATTAGTACAGCCACTATGGAGAACGGTGTGGAGAATCTTTTAAAAATTACACATAGAACTGCCTTATGATCCAGCGATCCCACTGCTGGGCATACACACCGAGGAAACCAGAATTGAAAGAGACACGTGTACCCGAATGTTCATCACAGCACTATTTATAATAGCCAGGACATGGAAGCAACCTAGATGTCCATCAGCAGATGAATGGATAAGAAAGCTGTGGTACATATACACAATGGAGTATTACTCAGCTATTAAAAAGAATACATTTGAATCAGTTCTAATGAGGTGGATNCTAGTCAAGGCTGTGGTTTTTCCAGGAGTCATGTATGGATGTGGCAGTTGGACTATAAAGAAAGCTGAGCACCAAAGAATTGATGCTTTTGAACTGTGGTGTTGGAGAAGACTCTTGAGAGTCCCTTGGACTGCAAGGAGATCCAACCAGTCCATTCTGAAGGAGATCAACCCTGGGATTTCTTTGGAAGGAATGATGCTAAAACTGAAGCTCCAGTACTTTGGCCACCTTATGCGAAGAGTTGACTCATTGGAAAAGACCCTGATGCTGGGAGGGATTGGGGGCAGGAGGAGAAGGGGACGACCGAGGATGAGATGGCTGGATGGCATCACAGACTCAATGGACGTGAGTCTGAGTGAACTGCGGGAGTTGGTGATGGACAGGGAGGCCTGGCGTGCTGCGATTCATGGGGTTGCAAAGAGTCGGACACGACTGCGCGACTGAACTGATAGCAAAACGAATACAGTATTGTAAAGCAAAACAAACTAAAAACTAAAAATTATTAAAAAAATAATAAAATTTAAAAAAAAAGAAAAGAAAAGGCAGAGGAAGCAGGGATCAAATTGCCAACATCTGTTGGATCATCAAAAAAGCAAGAGAGTTCAAAAAAAAAAAAAAATACACTTCTGCTTCATTGACTATGCCAAAACCTTTTACTGTTTGAATCACAACAAATTGTGGAAAATTTACCTAAAGGGTTGGGGATACCAAACCACCTTACCTGTATCCTGCAATACATCTATGAAGGTTAAGGAGGAACAGTTAGAACTGGACATGGAACAACAAACTGGTTCCAAATTGAGAAAGGAGTATGTCAAGGCTCTATATAGACACCTTGCTTAGTTAACTTATATACAGAGTACATCATGTGAAATGCCAGGTTGGATGAAGTACAAACTGAAATTAAGATTGCTGGGAGAAATATCAGTAACCTCAGATATGCAGATGACACCACCCTTATGGCAGAAAGTGAAGAAGAACTAGAGTCTTTTGATGAAGATGAAAGAGGAGAGTGAAAAAATTGCTTAAAACTCTACATTCAAAAAACGATGATCATGGCATCAGGTCGCATCACTTCATGGCAAATAGATGGAGAGACAATGGAAACAGTGACAGATTTTATTTTCTTGGGCTTCAAAATCACTGCAGAAGTACAAACTGAAATTAAGATTGCTGGGAGAAATATCAGTAACCTCAGATATGCAGATGACACCACCCTTATGGCAGAAAGTGAAGAAGAACTAGAGTCTTTTGATGAAGATGAAAGAGGAGAGTGAAAAAATTGCTTAAAACTCTACATTCAAAAAACGATGATCATGGCATCAGGTCGCATCACTTCATGGCAAATAGATGGAGAGACAATGGAAACAGTGACAGATTTTATTTTCTTGGGCTTCAAAATCACTGCAGATGGTGACTGAATCCATGAAATTAAAAGACACTTGCTCCTTGAAAGAAAAGCTATGACCAACCTAGACAGCATATTAAAAAGCAAAGACATAATTTTGCTAACAAAGGTCCATCTAGTCAAAGCTATGGTTTTTCTAGTAGTCATGTGTGAATGTGAGAGTTGGATCATAAAGAAGGCTGAGCACAGAAGATGAGAAGACACTTGGGAGTTCCTTGGACCACAAGGAGATAAAACCTGTTTATCCTAAAGGAAATCAGTCCTGAATATTCTTTGGAAGGACCGATGCTGAAGTTGAAGCTCCAATATTTTGGCCACCTGATGTGAAGAACTGACTCATTGGAAACAACCCTGCTGCTGGGTAAGACTGAAGGAAGGTGGAGAAGCGGGCAACAGAAGATGAGATGGTTGGATGGCATCACAAACTCGATGGACACGAGTTTGAGGAAACTCCGAATTGGTGATGGTCAGGACAGCCTGACATGCTGAAGTGCATAGGGTCATAAAGAGTTAGACACAACTGAACTGAACTGAAATGTTCAGCCAGTGATTTCTCCATGTGAGTCATAATTGACATGTGGAGAGAAGTTGGTCTCCCAGGTATGGATCATATGATGTGTATGTCCAAAACTTGGTGACAATTCTTGCTAAGAGTCATTCTTCCAGAAAAGATAAGAAAGGAAATAAAAGTGGGACATGTGGGAGAGACTGCCAGGCTCGTGTACATCACAGAGACATTCTCAAACTTTGCCTTTTTTTTTACATGTTAAGGGAAAAAAAAAAAAAACGGTCTTAGTCCCAAAATTTCAAAACTGTAACTTCTCTTGAAATATTTTTTTATTAAAATTCCACTCTCCTCAATAAAGATGTTCTAAATTTAGTCTAAACTATAAAGCATTTCTCAGTTCAGTTCAGTTCAGTCACGCAGTCGTGTCCGACTCTTTGCAACCCCATGAATCGCAGCACGCCAGGCCTCCCTGTCCATCACCAACTCCCGCAGTTCACTCAGAATCACATCCATTGAGTCCGTGATACCATCCAGCCATCTCATTCTCGGTCGTCACCTTCTCCTCCTGCCCCCAATCCCTCCCAGCATCAGGGTCTTTTCCAAAGAGTCAACTCTTCCAATAAGGTTGCCAAAGTACTGGAGCTTCAGCTTTAGCATCATTCCTTCCAAAGAAATCCCAGGGCTGATATCCTTCAGAATGGACTGGTTGGATCTCCTTGCAGTCCAAGGGACTCTCAAGAGTCTTCTCCAACACCACAGTTCAAAAGCACCAATTCTTCTGCACTCAGCCTTCTTCACAGTCCAACTCCCACACTTATACATGACCACTAGAAAAACCATAGCCTTGACTAGATGGACCTTAGTTGGCAAAGTAATGTCTCTGCTTTTGAATATACTATCTAGGTTGGTCATAACTTTTCTTCCAAGGAGCAAGCGTCTTTTAATTTCATGGCTGCAGTCACCATCTGCAGTGATTTTGGAGCCCCCAAAAATAAAGTCTGACAGTGTTTCTACTGTTTCCCCATCTATTTCCCATGAAGTGATGGGACCAGATGCCATGATCTTCGTTTTCTGAATGTTGAGCTTTAAGCTAACTTTTTCACTCTCCTCTTTCACTTTCAACAAGAGGCTTTTTAGCTCCTCTTCACTTTCTGCCATAAGGGTGGTGTCATCTGCATATCTGAGGTTATTGATATTTCTCCTGGCAATCTTGATTCCAGCTTGTGTTTCTTCCAGTCCAGCATTTCTCATGATGTACTCTGCATAGAAGTTAAATAAGCAGGGTAACAATATACAGCCTTGACGGACTACTTTTCCTATTTGGAACCAGTCTGTTGTTCCATGTCCATTTCTAACTGTTGCTTCCTGACTTGCATACATTTTTCTCAAGAGGCAGGTCAGGTGGTCTGGTATTCCCATTTCTTTCAGAATTTTCCACAGTTTATTGTGATCCACACAGTCAAAGGCTTTGGCATAGTCAATCAAGCAGAAATCAATGTTTTTCTGGAACTCTCTTGGTTTTTCATGATCCAAGCAAGTAACAACCTCCCTCCCCAAACAAGTTTTCCTTCTTGTAATGTGATATAATTTGATGGTTAAGTTTGGGCTTTGGGAACAGAGAGATTTTCTTTAATATTCTAGTTTTGATACTTAGCTGTTGTACAATTTCATAGAGTCTACTCAATCTCTAAATGCCAAAATGTTCAATAAGCAATTATTGTATATCCCAGTCATGACGGTAAGAGTAGCAGAGCATCAATGTTATTAGCACTAAATCAATGCATCAATATTACAGTCTTCTCACTCTAGTCTCACAGATCACTTCTCAGACTGGATCCTATGTTTGTTGCTTCTGACATAAGAATTCTAAATTCTAGTTGTCTCATTATGAGATTCTTTTTCACTTTAAAAAAAAGATAATATGAAAGAGAAAGTAAGGAGAACAAGTAAGGCAAGAGAAAGGAAGAAGAGGAGGAAGGGAAAAAAGAGGAGGAGGAGGGAGAATAAGGAGGAACAGTTGACAATTTACATCTGATTTTAACATCTATTGAATAATGACACCAAAAGCAGGAGCTACTTTATTTCTGCACAGTTGCTATCTTCATTCGCTTAACGCACTTAATTTTTGGTCTTGACATTGTTCACAAGGGTAATTATTTGTTAATTAGCATTCCTGACAGTAATTTTACAGCTCTAGAGCTTTATGAATTTCTTTCTAGTGACTTGAATGTCATTTCATATTTTGTGCATATTCCTGTTTTTCTCTGAGCTCATTAGCAAGCTCTCTGTGCAGCCATATTTCTTTCTGGAATTTGTTCTAGGGATTTCATCAAGGACAATAAGAAAATTTTTGAAATTCTTGATGAATACTTGTGAAAAAATAATCCTCTTCTTTATTTATAAATAATGTGAATTCATGTTCCATTTCTCTGTCCTTGTTAAGAGGTCAACTGAATAAGATTTCCCAATAGTTTGTCTCTCTTTTTACAATACTACAGACATTCAAATGAATTTCCTTTTTCAGAATGTTAATGGCTTGTGAAATTGGACTCAGTGAGATAGCCTGCCCAGCCATATAAAATTTCCCTCCCATACAGAGTTTGTGAATGATGGACAGGTTTTCTTCTGTTTAAGAGATGTGTGATAGTTACCAAGAGGATCTGAGAACTATATAAAGACAGGGGGAAATTTTTTAAAGTATGACTTTTATTATTTAAGTGGGAGAAGTTAGAATATTAAACTAAATAAAATATAAATATCTGAATTATGATAATCTTAAAGAATGCATAATCACTGTAATACTGAAAATCAGCAACAACAGAATCTAGATTTTGAGTATGCTGTCTATGAAGTATGAAAAAAATAACTTTTGGATAGTTCTTATTCCTTCAATATCAGTATAAATTGGGAAGTTGTATGTAAAAGCATTTCCATGTCATAGGAAAAAAAACATGAGGCACTAGAAAATATTCTCAAAGGAGAAAATGACATCTCAGCCTGCAACCTCCACATTAAATTGCCCTGTGCTGGAAGGAAATCTCTTAATTTGCACCACATCACACAAATCAAATGAATAGAGAGTAAAGGAGCTGAGATTTGCAAGTTTTTGTACTAAATGCTGAAAGACTTAGGAAACTGAGATATGATTTTACTTGAATTAATATTTTATATAAAAACCAAATTGCTTTTTATAATGTATCTCACAAGCAAGACCCATTTTTTTGAGGGGGCAGTGTCTCTCAAGCCAGTCATTATCCCTAGTTATAAAGAGTACAGGTAGATTATCCTTAAGAATGAAAGACTCAATCAAATCTGACTCTTCTGGAAAATGCAATTATCCAATATGCTAAGATGAAGAAGGAAGGCAGGCTGTCATTGTGACTCTTTTAATAAGGTTCTTCTACCTAACAGGTGGAAAATTTGGGGGAAAAAATGACTGCATTTTCTTAGTTGCTATTAGTACTGTATGGGCTCTATCCCTAGGTCAGTTTCATGCTGAGCAAATTTGAATGAATGGAAAATAATTAAATAAACAAATAAATAAAATGAAAATAATTCTCTCAACCATATGATAATATGCACTAATATGGATGTGAGAGTTGGACTGTGAAGAAGGCTGAAAGTACTGTATGGGCTCTATCCCTAGGTCAGTTTCATGCTGAGCAAATTGAATGAATGGAAAATAATTAAATAAACAAATAAATAAAATGAAAATAATTCTCTCAACCATATGATAATATGCACTAATATGGATGTGAGAGTTGGACTGTGAAGAAGGCTGAGCGCAGAAGAATTGATGCTTTCGAAGTGTGGTGTTGGAGAAGACTCTTGAGAGTCCCTTGGACTGCAAGGAGATCCAACCAGTCCATTCTGAGGGAGGTCAACCCTGGGATTTCTTTGGAAGGAATGATGCTAAAACTGAAGCTCCAGTACTTTGGCCACCTCATGCGAAGAGTTGACTCACTGGAAAAGACCCTGATGCTGGGAGGGATTGTGGGCAGGAGGAGAAGGGGACGACCAAGAATGAGATGGCTGGATGGCATCACGGACTCAATGGACATGAGTCTGAGTGAACTCCGGGAGTTGGTGACGGACAGGGAGGCCTGGTGTACTGCGATTCATGGGGTCGCAAAGAGTCGGACGCGACTGAGAGACTGAACTGAACTGAACTGAACTGAATTCTTAGAGTTGTCTGTCATCTCCTGTATTCAGGAGACATATGGTTCTGAATGGAACCCCAACTGAGCCTGTCATACTTGAACAGCTCATCAGTGGGAGGGCCAACACTTCTGGTAATCATGCCATGAATCCTGGCAGGAAATTAATAATAACACTGCCTGAGATTTGCAAGTTTCTAAGTATAAATCAGCAGGAGTACATAAAATGAGGAAACTAAACTATGAAGTGTGTGAAGTGTTAGCTACTCTATCATGTCCAACTCATGTCATGTCCTGTTTGCAACCTCATGGATGCCTGCCCATCTCTTCTGCCCATGGAATTCTCCAGGAAAAAATACTGGAGTGGGTAGCCATTCCCTTCTCCAGGGGTCTTCCCAATCAAGGGATTGAACCTGGGTTTCCTGCATTGCAGATGGATTCTTTACCATCTGAGCAACCAGGGAAGCTCCCAACTATGATGCAACTGGCTATTTTTCTGGATAATGTGAACACTTTATTATCCCTGCACTTATTGTCATGCATTGTGAATATCACAGGAAATTACAAAAATTAATCTGCATCCTAAACTTTCCATTGGCCCATGCACTCTATTAATGACATTTATGAGCACAGTTAGGAAAAGAAAAAGAAAGGAATTGGAAGTGACCATGAAAAATACTTGCCATGATTAGAGAGTTTCTTCTGTTCAGTGAAATAGTTTCAGATAGATGTACTTAGAAAATGTTTTTTAACACATTTGCATCTCATTCTTCCCTGGTAACTACATCTGCATACATACATATACACATGCACACACATACACACAATCTGTGATTCTTCATTAAGGAGATTTTGGTGAAATCTTACATATTTCCGTCATATTCCTAGGTTCTTCTGTGGGAAATAAATGAATAAGGAAAGATCATTGGTCTTCAGATGTCACAACTATGTTACCTATTACTTTATTCTACAGGTTAATTAACAGAAAAGATTCATATTCATCAAAGTTAAGGCATACATTTTGTAGCATTTTTTCTTCTATGGACTTACTTCAAATGTATTGGGATATATTTTCAACCACATTTAAACTATCCATTCTACAATAAATGGTGCCCATAAATTTAGTTACTGATAGCTTAAATAGGAAAAAAAATTAATAAGAATAAAAAAATACCATTTAACCATTTATATGTACAAGTTCTTTAAATAGGTATTATTCATTAAATTAAGAAATACTAGCTGTTTAATGATGCAGTCAGTTCTTCCTTAAATTATGAGATGACAGTGATTAAACAGTAAATATTGTCATCCTATGACTCTTGGAAGATCTGACAGCTCTAGTACTCTCAGACACAAACACAAACATGATAGGCAACTCAGATATTCACTCACATTTAATCCCCTTGGGGTTTCAAGCAACACTCTCATTCTGGATATTTCAAATTATCTAATTAAAATATGTAAATCCAGTTCAACCTATACTTTGTAGTAGTAAGAAACAAATTTGAGAAACATTTAAAAATAAATATAATGAATATGCTAAAAGAGTATTTGTGAAAATGTGCATAAGTGAAATGAAAGTTGCTTCTAGATAACTTATTAAAAAGCAGAGACATCACTGTGCCAACAAACTTTCATATAGTCAAAGCTATGGTTTTTCCAGTAGTCATGTTTGGGTGTGAATCTTGGACCATAAAGAAAGCTGAGCACTGAATAATTGATGCTATTGGATTGTTGTACTGGAGAAGATTCCTGAGAGTTCCTTGGACTGCAAGGAGATCAAACCAGTCAATCCTAAAGGAAATCAATCCTGAATATTCATTGGAAGGACTGATGCTGATGCTAAAACTCCAATAATTTGGCCACCTGATGCAAAGAACAGTCTCATTGGCAAAGACCCTGATGCTGAGAAAGATTGAAGACAGGAGGAGAAGGGGTCAACAGAGGATGAGATGGTTGGATGCCATCATCAACTCAATGGACATGAGTTTGAATAAATTTTGGGAGTTGGTGATGGACAGGGGAGCCTGTCATTCTGCAGTCCATGGGGTCCCAAAGAGTTGGACATGACTGAGTGACTGAACTGAATTGAACTGAACTAAATTACCTCAGCTTACCAGGTTAATCATTAGATTTGTTATGCTCTGTGCTGCCACTGGATTGATACATTTTTTTTTCCCTCCTTGACTTTTCCTTAAAAGTAAATGATTCCTGCTATATCACACATGATTCAATGGGAATGCTGTCATCTCTGTTTAGGTTTATTATCAAGGATTTAGGACATATCCTTTTAAAAGGACCCAGAATGCTTCCCTGGTGGCTAAGTTGGTAAAGAGTCTGCCTGCAATGTGGATGACCTGGGTTTGATCCCTGGGTTGGGAACAAATCCTCTGGAGAAGGAAATCCTGAATATTCACTGGAAGGACTAATGCTGAAGGTTCAATACTTTTGCCATCTGATGTAAAGAGCTGACTCATTGGGAAAGACCTTTATGCTGGGAAAGACTGAAGACAAAAGGAGAAGAGGGTGCTAGAGGATGAAATGGTAAAATAGCATCATTGACTCAATGGACGTAATTTTAGCAAACACCAGGAGACAGTGAAAGACCAAGGAGCCCGGAGTGATACAGTCCATGGGGTCACAAACAGTTGGATACGACCCAGGGACTGAACAACAAGAGTGGTAAAGAATCTGCTTGCCAATGTAGGAGACACAGGAGACATGGTTTTGATCCCTGGGCCAGGCTGTAGGAAATGGCAACATGATCCAGTATTTTTGCCTGGGAAATTCCATGGTCAGAGGAGCCTGGTGGGCTCCAGTCCATGGGGTTGCAAAGAGTAGAACATGACTGAGTGACTGAGAGCACACACATACACAAAGGTGATTAGGGATGAGGAGAGAGGGAAAAATAGAGGAAGAAATATCAATTTGCATCCAGCTTCATACTTAAGGAGGTAAAATCACTTGCTGATTTTCTATGCTACTGCTACTGCTAAGTCACTTCAGTCGTGTCCAACTCTGTGCGACCCCAGAGACGGCAGCCCACTAGGCTCCCCGATCCCTGGGAATTCTCCAGGCAAGAACGCTGGAGTGGGTTGCCATTTCCTTTTCCATGGTAGGGATTAAATAATCATGTTTGTATGTTACCTGCAAGGATTTCATGCCTTTCTGGAATCACTTCTTAAAAGCACCCATGTGGCATTTAATATATTTACATTGAAGGGATGAAGGTCACAGACAAATGTTTATCAAGAGATTTGTTTATCCATGCACCATGCATCCCTATGTGTCTACCCTTGATCTATCAGTACACTTCCCTTATCCTGGGATGTTTCCAGCCCCCGAAAAAAAAAATGTTTTTCTTTCTTTCTTTCTCTTTCTTTCTTTCTTTCTTTCTTTCTTTCTTTTGTTTTAATTGAGCCAAGTAGTATTTTTTTTAATTAATTAATTTTTATTTTTTAGTTTGTTTTGCTTTACAATACTGTATTCGTTTTGCTATACGTCGACATGAATCAGCCACGAGTGTACATGAACTCCCAATCCCGACCCCCACCTCACCCCTCCCGCCCCACACCATCTCTCTGGATTATCCCCGTGCCTCAGTCCCAAGCATCCTGCATCCTGCATTGAACCTAGACCGGGGATTCATTTCACTTATGATATCATACATGTTGCACTGCCATTCTCCCAAATCATCCCTCCCTCTCCCTCTCCCACAGAGTCCAAGAGGCTGTTCTATACATCTGTGTCTCCTTTGCTGTCTCGCTTACAGGTTTATCATTACCATCTTTCTAAATTCCATATATATGTGTAAGTATACTGTATTGGTGTTTTTCTTTCTGGGTTACTTCACTCTGTATAATTGGCTCCAGCATCATCCACCTCATTAGAACTGATTCAAATGTGTTCTTTTTAATGACTGAGTAATACTCCATTGTGTATTTGTACCACAGCTTTCTTATCCATTCATCTGCTGATGGACATCTAGGTTGCTTCCATGTCCTGGCTATTATAAACAGTGCCGCAATGAACATTGGGGTACACGTGTCTCTTTCAATTCTGGTTTCCTTGGTGTGTATGCCCAGCAGTGGGATCGCTGGATCATAAGGCAGTTCTATTTGCAATTTTTTAAGGAATCTCCACACTGTTCTCCATAGTGGCTGTACTAATTTGCATTCCCACCAACAGTGTAAGAGGGTTCCCTTTTCTCCACACCCTCTCCAGCATTTATTGCTTGTTGACTTTTGGATCGCAGCCATTCTGACTGGTGTGAAATGGTACCTCATTGTGGTTTTGATTTGCATTTCTCTGATAATGAGTGATGTTGAGCATCTTTTCATGTGTTTGTTAGCCATTCGTATGTCTTCTTTGGAGAAGTGTCTATTTAGTTCTTTGGCCCATTTTTTGATTGGGTCATTTATTTTTCTGGAGTTGAGCTGCATAAGCTGCTTGTATATTTTTGAGATTAGTTATTTGTCAGTTGCTTCATTTGCTATTATTTTTTCCCATTCAGAAGGCTGTTTTTTTCACCTTGCATATAGTTTCCTTTGTTGTGCAGAAGCTTTTAATTTTAATTAGATCCCATTTGTTTATTTTTGCTTTTATTTCTAGTATTCTGGCAGGTGGATCATAGAGGATCCTGCTATGATTTATGTCGGAGAGTGTTTTGCCTATGTTCTCCTCTAGGAGTTTTATAGTTTCTTGTCTTATGTTTAGATCTTTAATCCATTTTGAGTTTATTTTGTGTATGGTGTTAGAAAGTGATGTAGTTTCATTCTTTTACAAGTGGTTGACCAGTTTTCCCAGCACCACTTGTTAAAGAGATTTTTCTTATAAGTGTGATAATGATACATTCCTTTTTGTCTTTGCTTTATTTTATGTTTGCTTTTTTATTCCTTGAACATTTACTGAATATTTGAATCAGTAACAATATCTGTGCGAAATGGTGGAGCAGAACTAAAACATGGGTCTGCATGGCTCTAAATTCATTCTGTTAATTATTATTATAGAAGGTTTCACTGGATAATAGAATGAAAAAGAGTTCCATCACTTAATGGTGTGACCATGGACTATAATTTTCTTTTAGATGAATGAGGGTTAGCAATAGTGCTTATCTGAAGGGGTTGTGGTAAGTATTAAATGCATTGATATATGTAAACCTTAAGGATACAATATATGTTAGGTAAGGCTTCCCTGGTAGCTTAATTGATAAAGAACCCATCTGCAATGTAGGAGACCGAGGTTTAATTCCTGGGTTGGGAAGATCCCTTGGAGAAGGGATGGGCTACCCACTTCAGTATTGGGTTTCCCTGGTGGCTCAGATGGCAAAGAATCTGCCTGCGATGGGAGAGACCAGGGTTCAAAAATCCTTGGGTCGGAAGATCCCCTGGAGGAGGGCATGGCAACCCACTCCAGCATTCTTGCCTGGAGGATCCCCATGGACAGAGGAGCCTGTTGGACTAGAGTCTATGGTGTCACAAAGAGTTGGACACAACTGAGCAACTAAGCACAGTACATCTGTTAGGTATTATTTTTATGACCTTATTTTCATCCTTTCATATTCTGTAATGAAATCAATCTTATTTAAACTACAAAATAGTGGCAAAAAATGTACTTGCCAGTTAAGCATTTCACAGGTATTTCTTTCTTGGAACATAAGCATTGCTGAAACACATGGAAGACAAATTTGACAAATGAGGTCACAATTCTGCTTAGCGCTCTCAGTTATCAGTCAGGGGGTGATTTGCATCATCCGGATGAAAAATCTGATAACACAGACTAGGATATAGGAATGAAAAAGGAAAGAAAAAAAAAGGATAATGCAGAGAATTATTTAGAAAGCATAAATGACAGAATTTAGTGATTGTTGTGACTCTAGAGGGTGAGAAACAGATCCATTACATTAAACAGGATCAGTTCAGTTCAGTCACTCAGTCGTGTCCACTCTCTGCAACTCCATGGACTGCAGCATGCCAGGCCTCCCTATCCATCCCCAACTTCCAGAATTTACTCAAACTCAAGTCCATTGAGCCAGTGATGCCATCCAACCATCTCATCCTCTGTCATCCCCTTCTCCTCCCACCTTCAATCTTTCCAGCATCAGGGTCTTTTCCAATGAGTCAGTTCTTTGCATCAGGTGATCAAATTATTGGAGTTTCAGTGTCAGAATCAGTCCTTCCAATGAATATTCAGGACTGATTTTCGTTTAGGATGAACTGCTTGGATCTTCTTGCTGTCCAAAGGACTCTCAAGAGTCTTCTCCAACACCACACTTCAAAAGCATCAATTCTTCAGCACTCAACTTTCTTTTTAGTCCAATTCTCACATCCATACATGACTACTGGAAAAACCATAGCTTTGACTAGATAGACCTTTGTTGACTACTCAGTATATAACCTGAAAGATTAATATTAAACCAAGTAGAAATTTAAGTAGTGACAGGGAATACTCCCATAAGCCATAAAACACCTCTGATATTACTAGAACATGTGTACTTGAATGTAGCAGCTTCCTAAATTATGAAGAGCATTTAAGTTAAAAAAAATAGCTATGCATTTGGCCATTTGGCTGAAAATTTGCATTTAATCCACTAACTTTTTGAATTTTTACATTAACTTATTTTTTTAAGTTTGATGCTGTGGTCTGAGTTAAGATGTTTTATTCAATATTTTAAAAACTAATTTGTTCAATCATTTTGGAGTAGAGGATTTTTAGAATGTATTGCTCTTATTCATGTGAAAGCTATTTCTCCTTCCACAGTAGTGTCTGTGCAGTTCCCTTCCTAATGCTGTACATTATGCACAAGAGAACATTTATAAATAATGTTCTGCATCTTAATAATGTTTCAGAACACAGACATACACACAGTGCAGTGGTAAATCAAAGATTCTGTTGTTAACATTAAAGAAAGGTATACAAGAGAATGAAATGATCCTTAAAAATAGAACTCTAATAAAAAGTCCAGATAAAATCTAGACCCTTGGGTTAGGAAGATCCCCTGAAGAAAGAAATGGGAACCCAACCCAGTATTCTTATCTGGAAAATTCCATGGACAGAGGACCCTGGTGGCCCCCAGTTAATATGGTGGCAAAGAGTCAGACATGACAGAGAGACTAAGACTTTCACTTTCACTAAAAACTACTCAATAATTATACAGTAGTTTCTTATGCTCATCTAGCCCAACTAGTTCAAGAACCTTAGTTGGTGTAGAGCTTGTAGGAAGACTGTCCCTATGGGGTGAGAGGGTGAGGTTGAGGGATATACAGAAAAATCTCCTTGTTTCTCCTCTGCCCTCATAGAACTATGCTTCACTTTTCAGGCCAGATATGTGATTTTTCCATACCTCAAGCAATTCTGTAACAAGGATTTTTATGAGGTTTCATCATATAGGCATGATTATTCATTAACTCCATATCTAGCCCCTGTCTCCTCTCTGGAGAATGGATAAAGGGCTAAAAGTTCCAAGCTTCTAATCATGATTTGATTTTTCTAGTGACCATCCCCCATCCAAGTGCCTGCAAGAGTCTTTTCATTAGGAAAAAAAAAAAAAAAAAGATGTTCCTATCATCCAGGAAATTCTAAGAGATTTAGGAACTCTACATTAGACATTCCTATCACTCAGGAAATTACAAAGGTCAGAGAACAATGCATATTTTTTCTGCTATTTCATATGGAGGGCATTGTTAACTACGGCAATGTCATACCACTCATAATTGAGAAAATCGTTAAAAGGAACTATTGCAAGCTATAAAAGAAAAAAAAAAGAACTGTTCTCTTAATGAGTCAAAGATGCTAGAAAAAGGAACTAAATTATAGGTGGTTCCAGTGTACGCAGAGAAACACTTGGCCCTGCTAAAGGTGTAGTTTACTCACATGCTATCCCAGTCCTTGTGCACACTTATTTCCTTTGAAAATCCTATGACTCCTGAAAGTGAGGTTAGAAGCTGTTACCATGTGATCCCAAGTTCCAAGCAAGATATACTTTCTCTGCTGTCACTCATAAAGTACCAGTTACCTGTGATTAGTAATTTAGCTCCTCTATCCATGAAAGTGAAAACTTTCTCATAAGGTATAAGATTTTTTTTTCTTTTTTTGTTGTTATTTTTCTTAGCACTGCAGTCTCTCTAGTACTTAACACACCATCTAACATTTATTCACCATTATTAATTGAAGATATATTTCTATCCACTCCATAAAGTATTTCCATTCCTTTTCATGACAGTCTACATTCTCTAAATTCTCTCTCGTTCTAAGCCCTAGATCATCATTCATAGAAGCTCATGAGAGTCACAGAGGTTTGGTTCTCTTCTGGTCTTCTACAGTTAGCTATATAAATCAAGAATGCCAAATTTCCCAAGATGGACTTTTGTTGAGTAAGTTCATTACTTTTATAAACAGACAAATTTCAGTCTGTCTGTCATATTGTCCTTCAGAAGTGACTCAAGACTTGCACCAAATTTGGGATAGGACACATTGTATGCACACACACACATAGAACAGTTTACTCTGTAGGGACAGGGACTTCAAGATATTATTAAGTCACCAAAAGAACTTGCAAGCATAGATTGTGGAAAATTGCTTCACTCAATGGTGTCTGATACTCCAGGGTAATAACAGAAAATTTCCTTATTCACTTACTAAGTAACATAGGGGAAAGTCAGGTTATTTTCATTAATGAGATTAAGTATATATAACCTATGCAAATTCTGTATCTCACAATGGGTTTTCCATCCTGGAATCATGATGGTCTAGGACAGAGCCTGGGACCTTGTGAATGATTACTTATTGAATTGCTAGTATGGATCACACAGTGTACTCTTTGATTTATCTAATAACTCTAAGCTGTTAGCTATTATTATCCCTTCTTACAGATGAGAAAACTGAGACTAAATTTATTTCCCTGTAAAATACAGCTCTAAGCAAGAGAATTAGAATTTGAATCCAGGTGAATCTAACTGTCAGTTCAGTTCAGTTCAGTTTCTCAGTCATGTCCCACTTTCTGCGATGCCATGGACTGTAGCATGCCAGGCCTCCCTGTCCATCTCCAACTCCTACAGTTTCTTCAAACTCATGTCCATTGAGTAGGTGATGTCATCCAACCATCTCATCCTCTGTCGTCCCCTTCTCCTCCTGCCTTCAATCTTTCTGAGCATCAGGGTCTTTTCCAATGAGTCAGCTCTTTGCATCAGGTGGCCAAAATATTGGAGCTTTAGCTTCAGCATGAGTGCTTCCAATGAATATTCAGGACTGATTTCCTTTAGGATGGACTGCTTTGATCTCCTTGCAGTCCAAGGGACTCAAGAGTCTTCTCCAGCACCAAAGTTCAAAAGCATTAATCCTTTGGCACTCAGCTTTCTATATAGTCCAGTTCTCACGTCCATACATGACTACTGGAAAACCTATAGCTTTGACTAGACAGACCTTTGTTGGCAAAATAATGTCTCTGATTTTGAATATACTATCTAGGTTGGTCATAACTTTTCTTCCAAGAAGCAAGCATCTTTTAATTTCATGGCAACCATCACCATCTGTAGTGATTTTGGAGCCCAGAAAAATAAAGTCTGTCACCGTTGCCACTGTTTCCCCATCTACTTGCTATGAAGTGATGGGACCAGATGCCATGATCTTAGTTTTCTGAATGTTGAGTTTTAAGCCAACTTTTTCACTCTCCACTTTCACTTTCATCAAGAGGCTCTTTAGTTCTTCTTCACTGTTTGCCATAAGTGTGGTGTAAACTGCATATCTGAGGTTATTATATTTCTCCCGCAATCTCAATTCCAGGTTGTGCTTCATCCAGTCCAACATTTTCCTATTTGGAACCAGTCTGTTGTTTCATGTCCAGCTGTAACTGTTGTTCTTGACCTGCATATAGATTTATCAAGAGGCAAGTCAGGTGGTCTGGTATTCTCATCTCTTTAAGAATTTTCCAGTTTGTTGTGGTCCAAACAATCAAAGGCTTAGGCATAGACAATAAAGCAGAAGTATATATTTTCTGGAACTCTCTTGTTTCAATGATCCAACAGATGTTTGTAATTTGATCTCTGATTCCTCTGCCTTTCCTAAATCCAGCTTGAGCATATGAAAGTTCATGGTTCATGTATTTTTGAAGCCTACCTTGGAGAATTTTGACCATTACTTTCCCAGCATGTGAGGTGAGTGCAATTGTGTGGTAGTTTGAGCATTCTTTGGCATTGCCTTTCTTTGGGATTGGAATGAAAACTGGCCTTTGCCAGTCCTGTGGCCACTGCTGATTTTTCCAAATTTGCTGGCATATTGAGTGCAGCACTTTCACAGCATCATCTTTCAGAATTTGAAATAGCTCAACAGGAATTCCATCGCCTCCACTAGCTTTGTTCATAGTGATGCTTCCTAAGGCCCACTTGACTTCACATTCCAGGATGTCGGGCTCTAGGTGAGTGATCACACCATCGTGATTATCTTGGTCGTGGATATCTTTGTTGTGTATTTCTTCCGTGTATTCTTGCACCTCTTTTTAATATCTTCTGCTTCTGTTAGTTCCATGCAATTTCTGTCCTTTATTGTGCCCATCTTTTCATGAAATATTCCCTTGATATATCTAATTTTCTTGAAGAGATCTCTAGACTTTTCCATTCTATTGTTTTCCTCTATTTCTTTGCATTGATCACTGAGGAATGTTTTCTTGTCTCCTTTTGCTACTCTTTGGAACTCTGAATTCAAATGGGTATATCTTTCCTTTTTATCCTTTTCCTGTTGCTTGTCTTCTATTCACAGCTATTTGTAGGACCTCCTTAGAATCTAACTCAATGTCCTTTTAAAGGTAATACAATAAAGCTTTGAATCAAAGAATTAACAAAAACATGTAATTATATAAATCAAAGCAGAGTAAAGGCCCATTTTAAAATGTATGGATGCCATGGCTAGAGATTTTTTTAAACCATTCATTTAGTAAATATTGAATATTTGATGCTTTTTATTGCTAATTTATTTTTATGTCTTATCCTTTCAATTATTTTCAATGTTATTTAAAGATTTGTCTTGTTTTGTGCCTCATTATTTCACCTTCATTTTGAAAAAGAGACTTTTATGTATTCATCCTTAAACCTTTTTTTGTTGACTAATTTAAATCTATTTCAACTTAGTAAAATTTTAAAACTGAAACATCTTATAAATATTTACAGTTTATAACCCTGTATGTGAGACAGCAAAAGAGGCATAGATGTGTAGAACAGTCTTTAGACTTTGTGGGAGAGGGAGAGGGTGGGATGATTTGGGAGAATGGCATTGAAACATGTATAATATCATATATGAAATGAATTGCCAGCCCAAATTCGATGCATGATACTGGATGCTTGGGGCTGGTGCACTGAGACGACCCAAGGGATAGTATGGGGAGGGAGGAGGGAGGGGGATTCAGGATGGGGAACACGTGTATACCTATGGTGGATTCATGTTGATGTATGGTGAAACCAATATAATATTGTAAAGTAATTAACCTCCAATTAAAATAAATAAATTTATATTATCAAAAATAAAAAAAGTATGTTATGGTCATAATAAAATAATTTCATAAAAGAGTTGAACATTTTGAGATTTATAGTCCATGCATTTAATATACAAATTTGTAACTTCATAGCTTTTTTAAATTGTACTTTTGGCAAAATACCTATAAATGACAAAACCAATTAGAAAAAGATTATTTCTTTGGCTCTGGAATTGTCACTTTAAAGTGCTTTACTGCTAAATTTTAATTTCACTGCATAATTCTATTTTAAAAACTCCTTTTAGAGGCATTATTCATTCTTAGTTTAGAGGACAAACAATCTCATAATAATTACAAGAAAAGAAACTAGAGCTCAGATAGATGGGGTGCCTCAATTTAGAACATAAACATAACAAGAGGAGGATCCAGCATTCAACCTAGAAATTTGACTCCTAAATCCACACTCCCTATCTTTATACTACAATTGACTCATCTGAGAAATGTCAGATGAGGGAAGACAAATATTTGATCTTATAAAACCTTTAAGTACATATGCTGTGTGACTATCAAAATAATTTGTGAGACTTCTGACCTAACACATGTTGATCCTTCAAACAATAAATTGGGCTCTGTGGTTTAATCAAGTTGATGTATATAGTCCAGCTAAGTTTACTTTTAAGCCACATTTCTATTAAAGTAACTTTAAAATGATTTTTCTAATTAAAGAGATAAATGTAAAATGGATGGGTAAGCAAATCATAGAACTGAGGATGATTAGTAATGATGAAATCATTACAGGGGAGATTACAGGAAAAAGCACATACATTTGGAATTTTATAAATATGAAAGCATCATTAATTAAAGTTATAGGCCATAAACAATAGTACATACAAGCTCATGTAAATTTAGTTCAAAGTTTTTGGTGCAACATAATCTAGAGTAAAGGATGAGCAATTAAATCAGGCATTGTATGTGACCAATGCCTGTGATCTTTGAGTGATCTTTACGCTTGATTTTTAAATCAAAGCAAATAGATATTTTGTTCAATTGGAGAAAGCAATGTCACCTGGTCATTTCTTAATTTAGGATTGAAACAGACTTTTAAACATATTACCAAAGTTTAAAAAGTACACTCTAATTTATCTCTCACAAAAACTGTATTTTAACTTTACAGTGGTTCTGCCTTTTCTAGTGTCAAAACCCAAAATCAGTGGAATAAGTCAATTAGTAAAACTAATTTATTCTTTTTGTCACAGGCAAAGATAGGAATTAAGCAATTGTTTAGAGTATTTCTAGATGGGGTTTGTCTGAAATTGTAAATGTTTTTGAATGGAAAATCCATGACACACATATGAAATTAGTCACATTTATAAACCAAATCATGAAAGAACAGAAAGGAGAAAATAATCCAATATACTTAAAGTTGTGAGTCTTTAATGTCTTATTTATTCATCCATGAAAGAGTACATTCTTGTTAAGTCAAAGAAACTTGACAGACACTGATCAGTTTTTCTCCAACAAAAGTAGTTAAAGAAGTGTATGGATATTAAAGCTACTTAATATTTATGGGCCCCACTCCAGTACTCTTGCCTGGAAAATCCCATGGGTGGAGGAGCCTGGTGGGCTGCAATCCACTGGGTCGCCAAGAGTTGGATGCGACTGAACGACTTCACTTTCACTTTTCAATTTTATGCGTTTGAGAAGGAAATGGCAACCCACTCCAGTGTTCTCGCCTGGAGAATCCCAGGGACGGGGTGCCTGGTGGGCTGCCGTCTATGGGGTCGCATAGAGTCGGACACGACTGAAGCGACTTAGCAGCAGCAGCAACACTTATGGGAGTCTCCTTTGAAAATCACATGACTATGGTGAAAAATAAGTAGACATAATTAAATAAATGTGCATTTACTTTTTATACACATTGAAATTAAGAGAAAAACTATAATTCGTGTGATTTCCCTTAATCATGATAAAGAGTACTTCAAAGATTGATTAATGTGCTTTCTAAACAAACTTAATCCAAAATAACATTGCCAGCAGTTTCCCTTTCTTTCTTTCTTTCTTTTTTTTTTAGTTTAGACAGTTCCTTGGCCGAATGCATAATCGCTGAATTGTTTTATAAATTCTGTAACTGCCACCAGAGGGGAGATGAAACTGACTGCATGATGACCCGACTGTAGTTATGGCATAAACTGCTCCATCTTCAGTGATATTAAGTCTATGGCTAACCCAGTTCCAAGAACTGGTAAGAGAATAGGATTAACACTGCTGCTCATAATAATCTGTATCTTTGTGGCCATCCCAATAACTATAGTGTGTTCTGCCCACGTATGTAAATAAGTAACTACAACTGTCAGCCAAGTAATGCTACAGACCCATGCGGACATCTTCAACTCTAAGAATATGACACCCTATGTCAGCATGAAGAAGTTACAGAAGATGGACTTTTGTCCATGATCTCATAGAAGTGGAATAATGTTCTGGCTATAAGTGGGAATTGTAAGAAGCTTTGGGCAAGAAAGAGCATTTTGCAAGAAAGAGCTCTCTGCCGATACCCCTTTTGTTTTGTCACTCACCATAAACCAAGCATCCCATGCTCTATTTCTCTCCAGCCCTAGCAAGTCTTTCATATATTTTTTTCACACAATACCTTGCATATCTTATTGGTTCAGTCCATAAATTGAAGAAGTAGAAATAAAGAATAAGTAATTAACAGATGACCAGATCTATTCTCTATCTTCCCCTTTGATAATCTCACAAAATAACCAGTATGAACAACATACCATCAAAAGAAAAATCACAAGACGTCCACTAGCCTGCACACAAGTCTGCACACAGTGATGGATGGCTATGGCTCTGACCTCCTATCTAAGTGATTTGCTGAGATTACTTCCCTTTTTCCCTTTAAAAGCTTTCATGACAGAGCAGAATCTTCACAGGTGACTTCTGGGGGCACTTAAACCCACTGTCTCCCCAGATTGCAGGCACTATGATTTAAAGAAACTTTCTTTTCTACCAACAACTGCTTCTTTGGTATTGATATTTGAGTGGCAAGCAGCCAGACCTGATTGGGTAACAGGTCTGGGATCATTTTCAGGTGAAACTGTCAAAAACTTATTGGAAATGATGTATATGCAACTTATTTCTTAAAAACTCACTCTGATAACTTATGTCATATGGTAATATAGGCATTAGTTCATAGAAGAGTCAGATTGGGATATAAATACATTTTCAATAAGTCAGAAAGACATATCTAAGGAAGAATGGTAGTCATAAGCTTGCAGTTTATTGATAACAATTAAGACATCATTATATGTAAAATAAGCTGATAAAGCAATATTAAACTGTGAACTCCTGACTCTCACAATATAATATTTCCTTTGCACAGATGGTAAGCTCAGGATGACTGCCAAGATGAAACTAAGGTCAGTTCACCCAGCAAATGAAAACAAAATATGCTTTGGCTACATTTGCTATTGTCCTTATCTTCCCCAAGGCCAGGTGATGGAACAGAACTACACTGTCATTGGCAAGCTCACTATGTTACTATAAAATTAATCAATTAAAAACACAACCAAAAATTTCTCCTCATTACTTTGTTTCAAAAACTTAACTACCAGGGAAATTTAATGCCTTGTAAAATCAAACCACTTTAGTATTCTTAACTTGAGAACCCCATGAACAGTATGAAAAGGCAAAATGATAGGACACTGAACGAGGAACTACCCAGATCGGTAGGTGTCCAATATACTATTGGAGATCAGTGGAGAAATAACTCCAGAAAGAATGAAGGGATGGAGCCAAAGCAAAAACAATAACCAGCTGTGGATGTGACTGGTGATAGAAGCAAGGTCTGTTGCTGTAAAGAGCAATATTGCATAGGAAACTGGAATGTTAGGTCCATGAATCAAGGCAAATTGGAAGTGGTCAAACAGGAGATGGCAAGATTGAACGGTGACATTTCAGGAGTCAGCGAACTAAAATGGACTGAAATGGGTGAATTTAACTCATATGACCATTATATCTACTACTGTGGGCAGGAATCCCTTAGAAGAAATGGAATAGCCATCATGGTCAACAAAAGAGTCCGAAATGCAGGACTTGGATGCAACCTCAAAAATGACAGGATGATCTCTGTTTCCAAGGCAAACAATTCAATATCACAGTAATCCAAGCCTATGCCCCAACCAGTAATGCTGAGGAAACTGAAGTTGAATAGTTCTATGAAGACCTATAAGAGCTTTTGGAATAAACAGCCAAAAAAAGATGTCCTTTTCATTATAGGGGACTGGAATGCAAAAATAGGAAGTCAAGAAACACCTGGAGAAACAGGCAAATTTGGCCTTAGAACGGGGAATGAAGCAGGGCAAAGGCTAATAGAGTTCTGCCAAGAAAACACACTGGTCATAGCAAACACCCTCTTCCAACAACACAAGAAAGGACTCTACACATGGACATCACCAGATGGTCAACACCAAAATCAGATTGATTCGATTCTTTGCAGACAAAGATGGGGAAGCTCTATACGTCAACAAAAACAAGACTGGGAGCTGACTGTGGCTCAGATCATGAACTCCTTATTGCCAAATTCAGACTGAAATTGAAGAAAGTAGGGAAAACCACTAAACCATTCAGGTATGACCTAAATCAAATCCTTTATTATTATATAGTAGAAGTGAGGAATAGATTTAAGGGACTAGATCTGCTGGACAGAGTGCCTGATGAACTCTGGACTGAGGTTCATGACATTGTACAGGAGTCAAGGATAAAGACCATCCCCATGGAAAAGAAATGCAAAAAAGCAAAATGGCTGTCTGAGGAGGCCTTACAAATAGCTGTGAAAAGAAGAGAAGAGAAGAGAAAAGGAAAAAAGAAAATATAAGCATCTTATTGCAGAGTTCAAAGGAATAGCAAGGAGAGATAAGGAAGCCTTCTTCAGTGATCAATGCAAAGAAATGGAGGAAAACAAGAGAATGGGAAAGACTAGAGATCTCCTCAAGAAAATTAGAGATACCAAGGGAAAATTTCATGCAAAGATGGGCTTGATAAAGGACAGAAATGGTATGGACCTAACAGAAGAAGAAGATATTAAGAAGAAGTGGCAAGAATACACAGGAGAACTGTACAAAAAAAGACCTTCATGACCCAGATAATCATGATGGTGTGATCACTCACCTAGAGCCAGACATCCTGGAATGTGAAGTCAAGTGGGCCTTAGAAAACATCACTATGAACAAAGCTAGTGGAGGTGATGGAATTCCAGTGGAGCTCTTTAAAATCCTGGAAGATGATGCTGTGAAAGTGCTGCATTCAATATGCCAGCAAATTTGGAAAACTCAGCAGTGGCCACAGGACTGGAAAAGGTCAGTTTTCATCTCAATTTCAAAAAAAGACAATGCCAAAGTATGATCAAATTAATGCACAATTGCACTCATCTCATATGCTAGTAAAGTAATGCTCAAAATTCTCCAAGCCAGTCTTCAGCAATCAATACATGAGCCATGAACTTCCTGATGTTCAAGCTGGTTTTAGAAAGGCAGAGGAACCAGGATCAAATTGCCAACATCCGCTGGATCATGGAAAAAGCAAGAGAGTTCCAGAAAAACATCTATTCTGCTTTACTGACTATGCCAAAGCCTTTGACTGTGTGGATCACAAGAAACTATGGAAAATTCTGAAAGAGATGGGCATACCAGACCACCTGACCTGCCTCTTGAGAAATCTGTATGCAGATCAAGAAGCAACAGTTAGAACTGGACATGCAATGACAGACTGGTTCCAAATAGGAAAAGGAGTACATCAAGGCTGTATATTGTTGCCCTGCTTATTTAACTTCTATGCAGAGTACATCATGAAAAATGCTGGACTGGAAGAAACACAAGCTGTAATCAAGATTGCTGGGAAAAATATCAATAACCTCAGATATGCAGATGACACCACCCTTATGGCAGAAAGTGAAGAGGAACTGGAAAGCCTCTTGATGAAAGTGAAAGAGGAGAGTGAAAACATTGGCTTAAAGCTCAACATTCAGAAAACGAAGATCATGGTTCCATCACTTCATGGGAAATAGATGGGGAAACAGTGTCAGACTTTATTTTGCGGGGCTCCAAAATCATTGCAGATGGCGATTACAGCCATGAAATTAAAAGACTCCTACTCCTTGGAAGGAATATTATGACCAACCTAGATAGCATATTCAAAAGCAGATACATTACTTTGCCAACAAAGGTCCATATAGTCAAGGCTATGGTTTTTCCTGTGGTCATGTATGGATGTGAAAGTTGGACTGTGAAGAAAGCTGAGTGCTGAAGATTTGATGCTTTTGAACTGTGGTGTTGGAGAAGACTCTTGAGAGTCCCTTGGACTGCAAGGAGATCCAACCAGTCCGTTCTGAAGGAGATCAACCCTGGGCGTTCATTGAAAGGACTGATGATAAAGCTGAAACTCCAATACTTAGGCCACCTCATGCAGAATTGACTCATTGGAAAAGACCCTGATGTTGGGAGGGACTCGGGGCAGGAGGAGAAGGGGATGACAGAGGATGAGATGGCTGGATGGCATCACCGACTTGTGGACAAGAGTTTGGGTGAACTCCGGGAGTTGGTGATGGACAGGGAGACTTGTGCTGCAATTCATGGGGTCGCAAAGGTCAGACATGATTGAGTGACTGAACTGGACTGGACTGAACTGAAAACCTAGAAAACAATTTTCAAAACTTCTCCCACAACTCATTACCATAGTATAAGGAAATCCAGAGATGTCCAGAGTTTTGTAAAGTCCTACCTAGTGGATTTTAATCCACTTAATGCTTTAAATACACTGTAATAGACTCTTGGTTCAACATATACTTTTTTTTTTTTAATTTACTATTGTACTCTGGCACCCAAATAAAGTTGCACTGTTTCTGTGATTTCATGCCAAATCACTTGTAAGGCTGAGAAAATTTACTGAGGTCTTAGGGAAGAAAAAGCAAATGTTCTCTAATAAAAACTATTACCAAACAGTGAAACATTCACCTTTTAAATAATCTCCTTCAGCTAGACCATTATAAACTTTGGTATTATAGGTTCCATGGCAGTGAAACCTCAGGTCTTAACCACTGATTTTTCAGGGATTTTCTTGAGTTTCTCTTTACTGTTTTTATCTTTGTTCCACTTTTTTTCCTTTATTAATTTTCTTGTTTTCCATTTCACTGATAAGTTTGTTTCATCTATGCTCTTCACCATTTTATAAAATTTGGAGGGACATTTGAAGCTATTCATTGTAATTCTATTTTTGTTAGTTATCCTTATGTATATTTAATTTTAAGGTCTAAATTGTTTAACAGCTTATCTTCCTCCCAATAAGAAAAGAAGTTGTAAATTTATTTACTTAGTTATTTAGCATTCATTTCCCTGGCCTTCCCCACATACTTTTTTACTATTAAAAAATTTACAGTCACATTTTTTCTAATAGCCAATTTTATCAGCATTACTATGGATGTGTTCATTTCACTGTGTCTTTGGGGTTCAATTCTACTTACTAAAGTTAATCAGTTAATTCTTTTTTCCAAAGAAGTTCTGTATGTATTTTGTTTGATGTTTTAAGTATATACAAAATGCTTTTAATTTTGCTTTTATTGTAGTCTGCTATCCTCCCAAGTTATAAATGCTATTACACTTTAGCCCTTTCGATTGATCGGTGTTTCCTGGAATTTAATAATGCTGATGATGAGAAATCTAAAGTCATTCAAATTGCTTTAATATCTTCTTCACTGTGATAATATTCACAATGATGTCCTGCAGTTTCAATTCATTATGAGTTTGGGTGTATTTATTATGCTTTTTTATTGACTGGTAATCAGACAATTATTATTTTTATTGAAATTATTATACTTTTTGAGATTTGAAATTGTTTTTCATAGTCATCTCCATACTATTTCCTTCTTATCTTTTAATCTTTGTTTGATTTTATTATTATATTTTTCATGGCTTTTTAAATTTACTTCAGAGACTCTGCATATTGATTTTAAATTCATTTTCAAATTTCATGTTGTTCTGAGTAAATAAATATCCAGAATATTATTTTATATGAGTTTACTGTTCTTCATCTCCTTATGCATTTTGGATCTTTTACCTCTTGATTTCTGTAACTAGTCCTCCCTCTGTGTGTGCTAAGTCACTTCAGTTGTGTCCAGCTCTTTGCAACCCCATGAACTGTAGCCCGCCAGACTCTTCTGTCCATGGGATTCTCCAGGGCAGAATACTAGAATGTGCTGCCATGCCCGCCTCCAGGGGATCTTCCCAACTCAGGAACAGAGCTTTTGTCTCTTGTGTCTCCTACATTGGCAGGTTGGTTCTTTATCATTAGCACCACTTGGGAAGCCCTAGCCTTCCCTATCTAGTACTTATGTTGCAACTTGCAGGTGTCACTAGTGGTAAAGAACCTGCCTGCCAATGCAGGAGACATGGAACAAGGGTTGGATTCCTTTTTCAGGAAGATCACCTGGAGGAGGGCATTGCAACCCACTCCATCATTCTTGCCTGGAGAATCCCATGGATGGAGGAGCCTGTTTGGCTACGGTTGCACAGAGTCAGACACTAAAGAAGCGACTTAGCATTCACACAGGCACTGTCTCCAGGATCCTTGATTTACTGGCCTAGTAAGCCTATTACAATGCAATACTAGGACAATGTCAGATGGAGTATTTGAGTAAACAATTTCATCCCAAATTTAGGCTGCTAATCTATGTCAGCTTTCTAATGCTGCCTTAAGTAGAAGACTGTCAAAACATTAACCTTCTGTTAGTGGATCTATCTCACTTTGAAAAAGTGACCCTGGATTTTTGTTTGCTTCAGATGGGTCATTTTCTTTAAACAAGACCCTGTACCTGCTCTTTGGAATCAAAGTATAAGACATCAGTTGCTAATTCTCACATTTGATGATTAATTTGTTCATTTCTACCTTCTTCATTTTTCTGCTTGTTTTCTATCACTGCAGTCCATTTGGACAAATGGAGTGAGTAAAATTCTTTAAACATTAATATTAATTAACAAAGTTTAAAAACACATTTTTGATAAATTCATTTAATAAAACATATATTAAGCATCATCTCTTCTATATTTCATATCTCCATTCTAAAATAATCAATTATTCCAAAGAGGAAAAAAAATTATCAATTCAAGTTTCCAAAGCTTGAACTGCTTCAGTTTCCCTCACTTGGGCATGTTTAGTAATTGAAGAGAATCCCTCTACTACCACCTGTATTCAGTTGAACAAATCCTTCCTATCAGAGGCTCACCAAAGATAAAACATTATATTCATTCTTTGCCAGGTCTGTTTAATCTAAATTTACACTGCTGTCTAAACCAAAAATACTTGGTTGGTTTTAGGATTCTTTTGTTCTTAATTCTATCTCTTGTCAGCAAAAGATGATGCTGTGTGTTAGCAGAAGCTGTTCACCTTCCAGACACTAAGTGATTAAGAAGCATCCTACAATTGCAAATAAAACAGAAAAATGAGTGCAAGCCTCTAAGTAAACTTTATCAAATATTACTTTATTTACTATTTCCATTCAAGTTTTGCTGACTTGAGCGGTCACCAGACCCTGATAACTGCAGTCTTCTGTAATTGCTCTGTATCCATGAACAGTTCCAGTCTATGCCTAAAATAATTTATTGCCTGGTCACAGAAGGACTATTGTTGACAAATCCCTTTGTTCCACACCTCCTGGCAGATTGTCTCATCAAACCTATACTTTTATAGTCTTTAGTAAAGCCTCCTGTGTTTAGAGCTGGTGTCTCACCTGTCATTTCATCATTCAAATTGCCTGCAAAACAACATCTCTAATATGGCCGCTTGCCTGATGTTAA
Source organism: Aepyceros melampus (assembly GCA_006408695.1). Taxonomy (NCBI): domain Eukaryota; kingdom Metazoa; phylum Chordata; class Mammalia; order Artiodactyla; family Bovidae; genus Aepyceros; species Aepyceros melampus. The sequence goes on along the minus strand of SJXQ01004868.1, from coordinate 96,453 downwards.
TTAGTACAGATCAGAAACAGCAGGGTATTTTTATTTTCCAACCAAGAAATTCAACTGCCACTCTAACTGCCACTCTAATATCCATATCCTGGATACTCTGTCACATTAACTCAAAGAAGTATCTATTGCTTTCAACTTTGCTTTGTCTCCTGTGTTCGAGCTCGAATTCTATGACTTAACCCTGTCTCTCCATTCCTGTGACAGGCCTTCCTTTCTGAACTGATTATTTTCCATGCTAGTAAATGTAAATGAATTATCCACATGTGAATATTAGCTCCTGCTCTTCTTCAGTAAGCATAAGAATAAATGCGTGTCCTAATCCAGGGGAAAAGTGCAATATCTATTATATATCTTCAATTCAATATTCTTTTTAATAATATATCACATATTATTGCTTCATAGTCATTAAGATTTAACTCAGTACAGAACAAAAAATACATGGAAAGTCAACAAATAAAAAAGCAAGATACTTACATACATAAACTTATGTATTAGCTATGAATAAAAAGTGTTGCCTGCCCTATGCATTGGAGAAGGACATGGCAGCCCACTCCAATATTTTTGCCTGGAGAATCCCAGGGATGGGGGAGCCTGGGGGGCTGCCATCTATTGGGTCGCACAGAGTTGGACACGACTGAAGTGACTTAGCAGCAGCAGCCCTATCAGGAAACAAAGGATGTTGAAGCCATAAAGCCACAACAGCTACTCCTACCAGGAGCCTTGAGGGAAATCCTGACAGAAACGAGCAGGATGCCCTCCATCAATGCCTCAGCCACTGCACCACTTCCAAAGGTACACCTTGAAGGGATCAGAATGGCAACGAACAGAATACTAGCTCTAGATAGCTAAAGTTCATATAAAAAGGAAGATTTCAATGAACTCTGACACTGTCCCAAACTTAGAAAAGTGCTAAATTCATTAACTTGAAATAGCTGGTCTTCTTTTAACAATAAGTTTTTGATGGCTACCTTGTCTTTATTGCAAAAACTCCTATCCATAGTGGCTCTTACCTCTTCAGAACAGTCCCTCAGAGCTATCTGAAAAACTGTCTTCCAGGCTTGGAAGTTTTCAGAAAGACCATTGAGTGAAACATAATTCTCAACTTTTATGTTGTAGATATGGCCCTTTTAATTTATGATGCTTTAATTTTGTATTCAAATAACTGAATATATTTGCATTTATCATTTGTTTCAAGTTATATTTTTTTCTTCCAGTTTTATTGAGCTATAAATGACATGCAGTACTATAAAAGTTTAAGGTGTATGGCATAATAGTTTTATTTTTTATTTTAATTTTTATTTTATTTTACTTTACATTACTGTATTGGTTTTGCCATACATTTAACATATATATTATAATCTTATTACCACAGTAAGTTTAGTGAATATCCATCATCTCATGTAAATATAATATTAAAGAAAAATGAAAAAAAATATTTTTCTTGTGATAAAAAATTTCATGATCTACTCTCTTAACAACTTTCATACATATATGGTGATAGTGGTTTAGGTGTTAAGTCATGTCTGATACTTTTGTGATCCCCTGAACTGTAGCCTGCCAGACTCCTCAGTCCATGGCATTTCCCAAGTAAGAATACTGGAGTAGATTGCCATTTCCTTCTCCAGGGGATTTTCCCCACCCAGGAATTGGACCGAGTCTCCTGTATTGTAGACTGTCTTCTGCATTGCAGATGGGTTCTTTAATGACTAAGCCAACAGACACTCTATATAACATATACTAGTGCTAAAAGCATCACTAGGAACAAAGCTAATGGAGGTGATGGAATTCCAGGTGAGCTCTTTCAAATTGTAAAAGATGATGCTGTAAAAGGCTGCACTAAATATGCCAGCAAATTTGGAAAACTCAGCAGTGGCCACAGGACTGGAAAAGGTCAGTTTTTATTTCAATCCCAAAGAAAGGCAATGCCAAAGAATGCTCAAACTACTGCACAATTGCAGTCATCTCACATGCTAGTAAAGTAATGCTCAAAATTCTCCAAGCCAAGCTTCAGCAATACATGAACCACTTCCAGGTGTTCAGGTTGGTTTTAGAAAAGGCAGAGGAATCAGAGCTCAAATTGCGAACATCCACTGGGTCATCAAAAAAGCAAGAGAGTTCCAGAAAAAAAACATCTATTTCTGCTTTATTGACTATGCCAAAGCCTTTGACTGTGTGGATGACAGTAAACTGTGGACAATTCTTCAAGAGATGGGAATACCAGACCACATGACCTGCCTCTTGAGAAATCTGTATGCAGGCCAGGAAGCAACAGTTAGAACTGGACATGGAACAACAGACTGGTTCCAAATAGGGATAGGAGTACGTCAAGGCTGTATATTGTCACCCTGTTTACTTAACTTCTCTGCAGAATACATCATGAGAAACGCTGGACTGGAAGAAACACAAGCTGGAATCAAGATTTCTGGGAGAAATATCAATAACCTCAGATATGCAGATGACACCACCCTTATGGCAGAAAGTGAAGAGGAACTAAAGAGCCTCTTGTTCAAAGTGAAAGAGGAGAGTGAAAAAGTTAGCTTAAAGCTCAACATTCAGAAAACAAAAATCATGCCATCCAGTCCCATCATGTCATGGGAAATAGATGGGGAAACAGTGGAAACAGTGTCACACTTTATTTTTGGGGGCTCCAAAATCACTGCAGATGGTGACTGCAGCCATGAAATTAAAAGACACTTGCTCCTTAGAAGAAAAGTTATGACCAACCTAGATAGTATATTCAAAAGCAGAGATATTACTTTCCCGACTAATATCCTTCTAGTCATGGCTATGGTTTTTCCCGTAGTCATATATGGATGTGAGAGTTGGACTGTAAAGAAGACTGAGTGCCGAAGATTGATGTTTTTGAACTGTGATGTTGGAGAGGACTCTTGAGAGTCCCTTGGACTGCAAGGAGATCCAACCAGTCCATTCTGAAGGAGATCAGCCCTGGGGTTTCTTTGGAAGGAATGATGCTAAAGCTGAAGCTCCAGTACTTTGGCCGCCTCATGCGAAGAGTTGACTCATTGGAAAAGACTCTGATGCTGGGAGAGATTGGGGGCAGGAGGAGAAGGGGACGACCGAGGATGAGATGGTTGGAGGGATAACCAACTGGATGGACATGAATTTGAGTAACCTCCAGAATTTGGTGATGGACAGGGAGGCCTGGCTTACTGCAGTCCATGGGGTGAGAAAGAGTTGGACATGACTGGGTGACTGAACTGAAAGTTAACTATATTTATCATGTTGTACTTTATATCTCTAGTACCTATTTATCTTATAATTGAAAGTTTGTGAAAGTGAGCCAGGACCCTAAGGGGTCCTCTTGGGCACAAAAGCCTTTCTGCTTCACCAATTACTTGATTGTAGGAAATAGGCTTCTTTTGGCCTTCTTCACTTTCCCTGCATTTCACAATGCGGATTCAAATAATTGCTAATCAGGAAATGGAGAAACAGGGGAGGAGCAGTCAAGAAAATATAATGCTGCCCTGAGGTACAGTCCTGGTTTCTCCTCAAGAAATATGTTGTACATTACAGTGTCTTGAGTTCTTCTGCAGGAACTAAGGCTCCCACCCACATGGAGGATAGTTAAGTTCATGAAGACCACCAGATTTCTGGAGCTTTTTGTTGTTACCTCACCACCAATCAATCAAAACATACACTGCAGCCCTCACTCCAAATTTTGCCTATAAAAACTTTTCTCTGAAAACTCACTGGAGAGTTTCAGACTTTTTAGCATGAACCCCCTGTTCTCCTTGCTTTGCCTTGCAATAAACCTTTCTCTGTTGCAAACTCTGATGCCTGGATTTGTTTGGACTCACTGTGTGTCAGGCACACAAACTTGTGTTAGGTAACATTTGTACCTTTTGATTGCATTATCCAATTCTCCCTCTGAAAGACCCAGCCTCTGGTAACCACAAATTTGATCTCTTTTTCTACTAGTTTGTTCTTTATAGGTTTCCTTACTTATAAAATAGGGATAATATTGCCTATTTCATTCTATTGATATAATAATTGAATGAAGGAATGTGTCAATATTTCTTAAACTTTAGTCTGCTGAAAAATCACCTGATATACATGTTAAAATGCAGAATTGGTACTACCCCATATATTCTCAAGCAGGATACCTGGGATACCTATAAGAAAATGAATTTTTGGTGAGTCATTGTGATTTTAATGTATGTAGCTAGAGGGAAATTTGAGAATCATTTATAAATGCAGTTAATTACCACAATGTCTCACATATTAAGAATTCTATAGATGCTAATTAATAGGGTTATTTTTAATAAGTACCATGGTGTTGGAACTCTCTATATAACATATATATATATATAATATTATATATAACTGTAACTATAATATTATTGGTGATATCTATGAGTCTTCCATCACCAGACAATAGGCTCTCCACAAAATTGGATTTGAAGAGACCCTTGCACCTAGTTGTTGTCCTGTCCATTTATGAGTCATAATCCCTGTGCTGAGTGTCTAATCATGCTCTCTAATTGTGAATCTCAAATTCTTCTTGTGTTAATGTTGATATGTTCAATACAAAAGTCTCAGTCTATTCACAGTTTCCCGAAATTACATCCGCAAACATTTAATTAGATTTGGACAACACAGAATTCAGCAACTGAATGTGTATTTCTCTGCTATTTGTGTTTTTAAATGTTTGGAGCAAGTTTGAATGGCTTTGGAAGTGAATCAAGCACTCCTCTCCTGACTGTCTCACTTTGATTTTTTAAATTCCTGAGAATTGCCTCTTATTCTTTCCCTTGTCACTCTATTTTGTTTTTCTGCTACAACCTCATTGATAAAGAAAGTTCTTTCACTGGGAGTAAAATAAAAGTAGCCTGTTTAGTCTAGATAGTGGCCTAATATATGCTCAGTTTTCATGCAATATTTTTATCATATTAAAATAGCTAGAAAAGCATATTTGGCAGAAAAATCATTGTTTATTACATAAATTAGTATGCTATAGACTTGATTTCCTATGAACTAGAATGGTAATTAATAGAATCATGGAATTTATTGATTTCAAAAACTTTAATAGAACCACTAAAAAGTATACATAGAATTTGATATAAGCAAAATTATGTGATTTCTGGGAATTATTTACAGATCATTCTTCATGTGACATTAAACATCCATGTGTAGGTGATGACTTCCTTGACTGAAGACACAGCAATTAGATGAACCGCTTATTGAAAGCAGAGTACTACTACAAGTCGTCCCTTAGAAAAATATGTCTGAAAGTTTGTCTTAAGGCAACTGTCTATTCACAGAAAAAGAGTATAGGTGGGTGTGGCTCCTAGCCACTGACTAAGCCGCTCAGTGTGGCATGGACAGAGCTGTCTCGTGGCATCATGCACCTGGAAGGAGGGGATAAGGAGCCAGAAGTAGGGGGATGAGCATTGGAAGGAGAGTTGATTAGATTCAGAAAGCATACTTAATACTTTACAGTTGTGTCCAGGGTTTTCTCTGCTCCTATAATCTTAAGCAACACATGCAACTGTGAGCTATGCCCAAGAGCTGGTTAGTAGAATTATCCCTACCCCCTGGCCCTATCCATTGGATAGAAAACATTAGAACAACTAAAAATGAAATTAATGTGCTTTGAAATTGATTTTAGCAAGAGGAGAAATTTAATTATTTGCTAATGTTAAATTTTAAAGTATTATTTATTGATATCTTTACTTTTTAAACTTTTAAGTTGAGATGATCAAAAGAATATTTTAGAAATCATAAATCTAAACCAAGTTGAAAAACTTACACAGCTACTTATATTCTGTCTAGTATCTCCTATATCATGATATTGATAAATGGCCTTCAAAAATAATTGTTATTTATGTGACACTCCATTTATTAGATAGAGACATGATGGATTAGATATCTGAAACATATTCATACAAGTTGACTGTATGGAATGAGAGAACATGAGGAGAGCTGAAATTGGACAAGACCAAGAACTGATCTAGAGTCTAGGCTAGGAATAACACTGTGCCCTTCAGAAAAAATTCTTACTTGAATTTCAAAACCATGATAATTGGAGCATACTCTCATCTAATCTGGGCTGATATGTACAGCTAAAGGGTAAGATCTTTTGGTTCAGTACACTGTATTACATTAATATTTGTAATTAGAAAAGTAGCCCAGGCCTGTTTCCTGGAATTTGAACCTAGTATGAAGTATGCATTCCCAGGCAACTGGAACAGGAGAAGCCTAAGTCTTTGTGAAATTGAATGCTACAAAAGAATTTTTGCTTTGAATTATTTTAGCTTGTGACTTTCAAATCCTACAAAATATAACCACATTCTAGTGATAAGATAAATGTCACCTCAGCCAAGTTTAGCCAATGAGGATGCCCAGCCTTTAACTAAGGCCTTTATCAGAGCCCCAGAAAATCATCTTCTTCTTTCAAATATGGAGAAAAAAAATAGTATAGGTAAAATTTACTGAATCTTCAAATTTTATCAAAAAAGAAAAATAATTTATATATTTCAAAAAGAAAGAGGGACTATAGAGGATGAAGTTATTTTATCTGTTGAAGTAATATTGTGTCTGCACCTCAGCTATTGAGCCAATATCTATTATTATTGGTTTCAGTTTTTGTATAAGCTTCAACAAATGTTTCATTCTATTAGATCTCACTTTTTCACATTTTAAAATATAGATTTTATTCTACTTTCTTTTCAAGCTATATTCATGAAGAGACGATGAATGACTTGACTTGATGGGGAGCAATCTGTCAGTGTACCTAACAAGAGATAATGCCTTGGTCAAATTATTTTTAGTGTCCAGATTTCATCCAGAAGATAAGCTATATTAACAGCTGCTTGAAGTATAGTAGATAATCCTAAGACACGCTTAATAGAGAAGTAGCAGCACCTCTCTAGTTAATACTTTAAAACAAAACATGCCATAGAGGGAAGTGTAAATTAGGAAAGTCATCAATTTGTGTGTCAAGGTGAATGGTGCAAACAGAAGCACAACTAGAAAACACACTGGATAAGAGACAGGCTGGAGGGGCTGTGAAAAGTATAATATGGAAAAATGAAAGCAACTCTAAAAATATCTGAAGATATTTCTATGAATGTTGAATCTCCTCCAAAATGTTTTATATAGAGGTAAAAAGACTCCCCTCTTTTGGAGGTGAACTCTTTATAATAGCCAGGACATGGAAGCAACCTAGATGTCCATCAGCAGACGAATGGATAAGAAAGCTGTGGTACATATACACAATGGAGTATTACTCAGCCATTAAGAAGAATACACTTGAATCAGTTCTTCATGAGGTGGATGAAACTGGAGCCAATTATAGAGTGAAGTAAGCCAGAAAGAAAAATACCAATACAGTATACTAACACATATATATGGAATTTAGAAAGATGGTAATAACCCTGTATGCGAGACAGCAAAAGAGACACAGATTTAAAGAACAGACTTTTGGACTCTGTGGGAGAGGGAAAGGGTGGGATGATTTGGGAGAATGACCCTGAAACATGTATACTATCATGTAAGAAATGAATAGCTAGTCTAGGTTCGATACAGGATACAGGATGCTTGGGGCTGGTGCACTGGGATGACCCAGAGAGATGATATGAGGAGGGTGGTGGTAGGGGGGTTCAGGATTGGGAACTCATGTACACATGTGGCTGATTCATTTCAATGCATGACAAAACCAATACAGTATTGTAAAGTTTAAAAAAAAAAAAAAAAGAGATGTAAAGGGCTAGACAGACAATATCTCAGGGTGCTCTTTAACATGTGAATCCAGTAACCTCCCTGGCTTGGAGGGCTATTTCAAGGGGAAGGTTATCAGCTTCACAGAAGACTTTAGTTTAATCTGACTTTCTGAAAGAATGCAGCTGTCTGCTGTAAGCATACCACAAAAATACTTTAGGGAGAGAATAACTTCATTGGAATTTGATTTGGACAAGTCTTCTTGAAAAACCATTTATTTCCATATTTGCAATATTTGCAGTTGTCTGAGGGTATAATGACTCAGTCAAATAATTCTTAAGTTTTTAAATAGCTGTATTTATATTTTAAGTAAATATTGTCTTCAAAATTATATACTGCTTAAAAAAACAAGCAACAACTACCCAGGGCCCAGGAATTGTATTATACTAATCCAAAGAAAAGCTATGGCCAACCTAAACAGCATTTTTAAAAGTAGAGACGTTTGCCAACAAAGGTCCATCTAGTCAAAACTATGGTTTTTCCAGCAGTCATGTATGGATGTGAGAGTTGGACCATCAAGAAAGCTGAGAACTGAAGAATTGATGCTTTTGAACTGTGGTATTGGAGAAGACTCTTGAGAGTCCCTTGGACTGCAAGGAGATCAAACCAGTCAATCCTAAAGGAAATCCTGTCTTGAATATTCATTGGAAGGACTGATACTGAAGCTGAAGGTCTAATTCTTTGACCACCTGATGTGAGGAACTGACTCATTGGAAAAGACCCTGTTGCTGGGAAAGATTGAAAGCAGGAGGAGAAATGGATGACAGAGGATGAGATGGTTGGATGGCATCTCCAAGTCGATGGGCATGAGTTTGAGCAAGCTCCAGGAGTTGGTGATGGACAAGAAATCCTGGTGTGCTGCAATCCGTGGGGCCACAGAGTTGGACATAACTGAGCAACTGAACCGAATCCAGAAATGCTACCCCTCTCTTAAGGGCTAAATTCTGCAAGGATGAGTGGTTAGAATGAAAAATACAGCAAATATTATAATAATGATGATGTTTCTGATGAAGTTATTAGTCAATATTTTATATGAATATCACTTTACAAATGTTATCTAATAATATCTGTCAAATATATTTATGAAAATATTATATTATCTTAATTATACAAAATTAAAATAGAAGTAAAACATCTGTTAACTTTAGCAAGTGTAAGTTTGGTCAAGGATAGAATTGTCTTAATTAATGTAGTTGTAACTATAATCATAAAGTGAAGTCGCTCAGCCGTGTCCGACTCTTTGTATCCCATGGACACCAGGGTCCTCCGCCCATGGGATTTTCCAGGCAAGAGTACTGGAGTGGGTTGCCATTTCCTTCTCCAGGGAACTTCCCAACCCAGGGATTGAACCTAGGTCTCCCACGTTGTAGACAGACACTTTACCGTCTGAGCCACCAGGGAAGTCACTAACTATAATCAAATACTTAAATAAATAGAATGTCACAATTTCTATTGTCCAAGTGCTATATGGAGTACTGAACATGGGACAATTATTTATAAACAAGGCTTCCCTGTTGGCTCAGAGGTTAAAGCATCTGCCTGCAGTGTGGGAGACCCAGGTTCGATCCCTGGGTTGGGAAGGTCCTCTGGAGAAGGAAATGGCAACCCACTCCAGTACTCTTGCCTGGAAAATTCCATGGACTGAGGAGCCTGGTGGGCTACAGTCCACAGGGTCGCAAAGAGTCGGACACGAATGAGCGACTTCACCTCACCTCACCTGTAAGTACTTAATACAACAGAATATTTCAAAATGTATTTTATTCCACATCAATAAACTTGCCAGAAATGTCATACATAAATCTGAACTAACATATATTGCAGTAAAGTGGTACCAGAGTGTTGAAAGACAGGAGGGCTGTCTTATTTTTTGTGTTGACCAGTTCAAAATTCATGGCTATTCATACTTTAGGCACTATAGTTAATATGAAATAGTAATAATGAAGACAAATGTTTCCTTTCATAAAATAACCCAAGAATGTTACTACTCTTAGTTACAAATGCTCACTTTTTGTTTTGTTTTAGTATTTCCAACTTATTTTGAATATTATGCTGGAGCTACTTGATATTCAAAAATTTTAAAAGGTAATATTCCAAAGAAACATACACATTACTATATGTAAAGTAGATAGCAAGTAGGGGTTGCTGTATGACAAAGGAAACCCAAAGCCCAGCCCGCTATGACAGTCTGTAGGGGTGGGAGGGGGAGGAGGAGCTAGGGGGTTACCAGAGGGAGGGGATATATATATACATATACCTACGACTGATTATGTTGATGCATGGCCAAAGCATCATTGTAAAGTAATTATCCTACAATATAAAATAAAATACAATTTTTTAAAAAGCTAATATTCCAAGAGCAATTAAATTTAGTCATTCTATATCACTGATGAAAATAGTGATCTAAATATTTTATAACAATTTTGTGTTTACTTTTTGCCTCATGATTATGAGCTCCATTTATTCAGCCACGCTAGAAATTGACAAGTGTGGCTGTTGTTAGAAAGTAGCCCTGCAAATATAATTTTTCTCTCTTATCCCTTCAAAAATCAAATAGTGTTCATTAATGTGTTCATTCATTTTCAAGCCACTATCTAATGATTACTATGTACCATACCTCATTTTCAACACAGAAATGAAATAATGAATATGTCATTCATTCAATAAGCAGTTACTGAAATTTGTCTGGAACTGTAACGTTATAAACACAAAAGAAAGGGCCCAACAGATAACAGCTTCTGATTAAGTAACTATTGATTCAGTAACTCCCAAAAGAAATGCCAAATGCCCGCTCAAACATTACAAAGCTTACAATTTACCAGTACATACAAAAGCTCCTTTTAAAAGAAAGAAAGTAAGTTAGTCACTCAGTCGTGTCCGACTCTTTGTGACCCCATGGACTGCAGCAGGCCAGGCTTCCCTGTCCATCATCAACTCCTGGAGTTTACTCAAACTCATGTCCATCGAGTCGGTGATGCCATCCAACCACCTCATTCTCTGTTGACCCCTTCTCCTCTTACCTTCAATCTTTCCCAGCATTAGGGTCTCCTCCAATGAGTCAGTTCATCACATTAGGTGGACAAAATATTGGAGTTTTAGCATCAGCAGCAGTCCTTCTGATGAATATTCAGGACTGATTTCCTTTAGGATTGACTGTCTTTTCCAACACCACAGTTCAAAAGCATCAATTTTTCAGTTCTCAACTTTCTTTGTGGCCCAACTCTCATATCCGTACTGACTACTCAAAAAACCATAGCTTTGATTAGGTGCACCTTTGTTGGCAAAGTAGTGTTCTGTAGAGGTAAGGAAGATATAATAGCCATTTCATACATATGGGAGGAAGTTTTAAACTTATTTCGTAAAGGTAATATTTGACAGAATTGTTTGTACCAAATTTAATTTAAAAATTCTTTAGAATTACAGATTTGCAGATCAACATGTTCAATAATTCCAACAGAGCCAGTTTTATTTGTTTGTTTTGTGTATGCAGAACTGATCTAATTAAGCTTCCTTCATCTGAGTAGCAAATGAAATTATTAAACAATGTCGAAGCTATGCTAGACTTAGAAATTGACTGTAATTACATTACATATAAATATAGTTGTAATTACTTATAGAATGAGAGAAGAGTATAAACAGAGATGAATTGTGAAAAAACAAGAGTTATGACAACCACCTCATACTCCATAGAAATATTCATTGGATATAGTTGTGAATGTAGTTGATATTCCATTTCTTTGATTTTTATTTCCTTTTTTGTTTGTTTGTCTTCTCTTTTTGGTTAAGGGTATTTTTGAAAGTCATAGCTCAGAATGTAGCTGTGTCAGAGTTGGATAAAAATCATAATCATTTCTTTTAACTCAAAACAAAGAAGAATGGATCAAGAAGTGTGAAGAAGTAAACCATATATGGAGTGGAAGCAGAATGACAAAACAGTTTCAAAAACAGGAAAAAAAACAAAAAAAAGACCGTTATATTAAGAAATATCAAAGTCCACCATTAAACATGCTGCTAAGTTGCTTCAGTAGTGTCCGACTCTGTGCGACCCCATCGACAGCAGCCCACCAGGCTCCTCCATCCATGGGATTTTCCAGGCAAGAGTACTGGAGTGGGGTGCCATTGCCGTCTCCAACCATTAAACATAGATAGTACTTAATTGTTACAGAATAGGTTCAAGCAGGGGAATAAAGAGTAGTTCGTAAATATCTGAGTACAATAGCAATCATAGATCTGAATACAAAGATGGATTAATTAACTGAATAAAGTTCAGAGCAGTGGGTTTTAAAATATTATTTCCTGTTCTTAAAATTATTCTAATATTAACCTGTATTTTTAAATTACTTTAAATTACATTATAAAGTAATAGTATTTCTTCTAGTTATTTTATTTTAAGGTAGTGGTATAAAAGCAGTTAGATTCTGACTTTATTTTTGGTAAGCATATGTTCCATTGCTTCAAAACTAGTTATTTGAGATATGAAATTATTTTAAGCTGAAGAAACTTTTTACACAGAAATACTGAGTCCATGATTAGGTAATTAGCTTGTGACACACAGGACCACTGCTGGCCTTTTTGATGCCTTTCTAGTAATTTGTAAAAGGTATGAACTCCTCAAGACAGAAGCAGTTCCAATCAGGGAACATGACCTAGAGAATGGTATGTTAGCTGGATTTCAAACCCCTCATCACTCTCAGCTGGGCTCTGTGGCATTAGTGTTAGTAGCTCAGTCATGTCTGACTCCTTGCGACCCCATGGACTATAGTCCTCAGGCTTCTTGGTCCTTGGAATTCCCCAGGCAAGAATACTGGAGTGTGTAGCCAGTACCTTCTTCAGGGGATCTTCCCAACCCAGGAATTGAACCTGGGTCTCCTGCATTGCAGGCAGATTCTTTACTGTCTGAGCCACCAGGGAAACTCAAGGATCCAAGGGAACAAACTGCCAATTAGAGTCCAAAAACCCAAAGATACTTGCCCAGTGTTTTAACCTGTGGTTAGATTTGTATTTCACAGCAAGAAATTAATTGTAGACTTTTAATTTTTTTCTGGATTCTTCCAAAGTCCCAGAAATAAAGTTATGTCAAACACTCTTTTTTAACCTACATGATTATCAATGACTATCTTTTGCTTATTTTCAAGTATAGAGGAGACAACTGAGGCTTAAAGAGTTTATCTATCTTTCCTGAGATTACCAGTGATATCAGGGTAATACTGAGGCCTAGCAACCTCAAATTCAGAGGTTTTTGTACTAAAGCTCAACCATCCCAAAGAGGCAATGGAAAATAAAATAATCAATCTTCTTTTATATTTGAAAGAAGTTCCCTAGTGCAATTATTCTCTTGTTTAGTATCTAAATGGATACTTTATGATATATTGTAACCAAAACAATTCAGTAAAACTTTATACTTGGTTACCATCTTTCACTCAATAGATGCAAGCAGTTATTTGATTATAACACATAAACATAGCACTGGGATTTTTCCATAATGATTTTGAAGAAAATGTATCAACTAGTTTCAACTTTTCAAAGGGTCAATAATTTTCCAGAGATAAACCACAAAACTTTTGAACTTTGAATTTTGAAAATAATAAGATAGAAATTAGCTTAATATTTTAAGTAGGAAAGTGTGATATCTGTTTAGAAGTAATGGTAAAACATCATTTACTGATATTGTGGTAAGATAAGGCAAGATATTATATTTGATAATATCATCAAATATTATGATACAATTAAAACTGTTAAACTGTGATTGATAGTATCTTTTTTCAAGATTAACTATTTTCTAAGCAGATGCTGAATTTCATGTATAGAAGGTATTGAATTCAATAGTTTATGCCTAAATAATCTTAACTCAATGAATATAGAAAGATGGATGCCTAATTTTTGCTTTGACAGAAAGTTTTAATTGCTTAAACTTCCCAAAGAGTATTTGTTTGCAATTTAAAAAATATATAATGGAAAAAGTTTAGGAAGACCACACATTGACATAAAATTGTTGTTTAATCAACAGCTATTTAGTTCTTGGAAAATGCTACATTTACAACCAGCAAGCTATCTTTGCCTTTTGTGATTTTTCACTCCAGGACTATGTATGCAGAACTGAACAAACTTGTTAAAAGTTGTTACTCATCATTTTTGGCACTGACCATTGTAGCTATTATTGTACTGTCAAACAAAAGGACTATGAACAATAAACAAGCAAAAGAGTAGTTTACTTAGGGTTGTATAATTACAATTTGGGGATCAGAGATTCTGGAAGAATTGAGAACAGTGTCTCCACTGGGGTGGGGGGAGGTGATGAGTAGGATTTTGAAAGAGGAAAAGGAACAAGTTAATTCAGGCTTATGTGAATTGTTTACCATAATTTAAATTAGCAAGTAAAATTGTTTGGCACATATGTTCAGGTTATGAACCCATCTCAGTGTTACAAGGGAAAAGTATATTTTCTTTAGGCCAGAAAAAGCCCAGTTCTCAGCATTATTCTTTCCTTTTGGCAACTCAGCATCTATTCAGCAGTTTTAATTTAGATATTCGGCAAAAGTCAGGCACAGGGAGCAAACATGGAGGCCTTTGGTCCCAGCTCGGTCATTCTTGACATTGTTCTTTTCACAGTCACCTAACAAATGAACCCACATCTTAGTGACTGACAGAGTCTGTGAGTTAGGAGATCAGGTAGGCCCAGAAGCAACGGCTTCTTGTCTTGCTCCATGATGTTTGGATGTCAGTCAAGAAGACTAACTGCTCAGAGTGACTCAATAGCTGGAAAATAATATGATCTAGAAGCTTCCTCACTCTCATGTCTGGTGGTTAGTGACAGCTGTCTTCTGTCAGCCTGAATACATATATGTGATCTTTCTATGTGACTTGAGCTTCCTCATAGCATAGTGTTCTCAGCTAGTCAGACTTCTTAAGAGGATAACATAGGCCTCCTTTGTTACTGACTACTAACAAAGTCAGTATTCCAACTAGTAAGGCGAATTATTTTTCTACAGCAAGTCATACACACATGTAAATCAACACATACACACACACACAGGTAAAATACACGTGGCTTCTCCAGTAGCTCAGCGGAAAAGAATCTGCCTGCATTGCCGGAGATTCAGGAGATGTGGGTGAGATCCCTAGTTTGGGAAGATCCCCTGGAGGAGGGCATGGCAACCCACTTGAGTATTTTTGCCTGGAGAATTCCATGGACAGAGGAGCCTCACAGGCTACAGTCCATAGAGTTGCAAAGAGTTCGACAAGACTGAAGCAGCTCAGCACAACACATACAAATTCATATAGAGCTAATCATTTAAATTATTTGGTTTCAAAAGCTAGTTTTCTCTTTTAATCTGTAGTTATTAGAGACAAAGGAACTATTTTGAGAAAACTGTCTTTCTATTTTCCAGCTAGCCTGTCATCTTTCCCCCAGCGACTGGCAGAATGTTCCTTATGATCCTACTCATGAGGAACACAAGGAAGATAAGACTATCAACATAATCCGGTAACACCATGATTCTCTTACAGTGCCTCATATATAAACTCAACATAATAAAATATTAAAAGATCCTTTTATCTCTGAGATTTGGCCAATAAATGCAGAGCTCCTCAAGTCAGCACACATCTATGGTGTCTGTCTAGTGTAGCTCAGGTGAGTTTGGAACTGAGTGCTTGAAGTTAATTAAAAACTGCATCACAGAGCTAATAGTTTGTTGATGTAGCTTGGACACATCTTATTTCTCGTATGCAAGTTTCTCTGCTTACATTGACATACCACATTTCTGTAAATAAACAGCATCAACTATGTGTAATTACTATAAAATAAGGATATTATCATCATTGTTTTGAGAACCTGCATTGTACTAGGGCTTGACAGCATAGTGATTAAGAAAGTATAATAGGAAAACACACTATCTTTGGGAGGATATCAACTAGTTATATGATCTTAGGCAAATTATTAAACTTTCAGGGACACAGTTTCCTTATAGGTAAAATGAAAGAGAAATAGTAGCATTTAACCACATGATCTCATTAAAAGTACAAGATAAAGTAACACATATAAATTGTGTTACTTTGTATATATATATGTGTGTGTGTGTGTCAATAAGTGTTTAGGATATGTTAACTGTTAAAATTTTATGAATGATGAAATAGCTGCAGTGAGTTTAAGGCACACAGTTAAAAACAGTGGAGCCAAGATTCAGTCTTAGATTTTCTTAGCACTAAAATCACACTCATTTTTTTTTTAACTTCATTGCCAGTGATTTTACTGCCTTGTAATTTCTGAAGGTGAACAGACTATCAAGTCAGACTGCTGAGGTTTAAATCTCAGCCTGCTATCTACCTTGAAAAACATTAACTCTTTCTACATCGGGTAACATGTTTCTTAACAGTGGATAACAATAACACCTAAACTGGTTGTATAATAAATTAAATAACTGAAGGGTCAAAAATAGTTTCCCATGCACAGTAAGTGCTATGTGTAATACTTACATCATCAAATAATTATCACCATTATTTACCACTTTTTTAAGGATTGTTTTAGATATCACTTTAGGTCTAATCTCAATGATGATTTATTGTCCTTAAGAGAGAAAAAAAAAAAAAAACAACTCACATAATTCATTGTTGTTGTTTAGTTGAGCAGTCATGTCTGACTCTTGGTGACTGCCATGGACTGTAACCCACCAGGATCCCCTGTCCATGGGATTTCTCAGGCAAGAACACTAGAGTGGGTTGCCATTTCCTGCTCCAGGGGATCTTCCCAAACCAGGGAATGAACACTTGTCCTGCACTGCAGGCATATTCTTTATCACTGAGCCACTGGGGAAGCCTCACATAATTTATAGATTCCTCATTATTCCTATCAATAGATATTTGGTAAGTATTTATCAAATAATGTTAATTTTCTGATGCTAAAATATGTTATCAGAATATTTATTTTTTCTTTAATTTCTTGACAGTAAAATGACTACAGTGTGATTTTTAACATTATTTGATAGATCTAAATTTCTAATAATTTGATTTTCTAAAATGATTACAATTTCTTGAGTCCTAGAAATCAATTCCATAATATTTAAAATCCTTATCATCTCACATAATACTATACTTTGGTCCATAGAAATCCCATAAAGCAGTTTTCGAAAAGAATTAACATACTTGATGGGATGGGGAAATCCTTTCAGAGTGCATGTGTATATCAGATCATCACATTGTATACTTTAAATATCTTACAATTTTATTGTCAATTATACCCCAATGAAGCTGGAAAATAAGCAAATTAATACACTCTATCAAATATCCTGGTCTTAACTGTAGGAATTGCTTAGATACAATGAGAATGTGGTTCAATGAGAATTTAGAGAAATATTAGCCAGATTTGAACTAATTTTTCCATCCCTTTTATACTCACACACAAAAGCAGAAAAGAGTCATTTTTCAAGGTACAATTATAGTTACTTTTTCCATAAGAATAGCCTCTTCAGGAGCTCTTAGTAATGATGCCGGTGAGTTGCAGAAACCTAAGTTAAGTCCAAAGCAGTAATTTGTTAGATTGTCAATGCCAAGGACATAATCTTTTCTTTTGGGAGAAATTTTTCCGGGTGTAATCAGAGCTTCTTAAAGTTTAACAGGGAGCTGACTTAGACTGGAGAACTTGGGCAAGTTCATATACTAGTACTCAAGAGGAAATACAGAGAAACACTAAAAGAAATGCCTTAAGCTATAAAATCAGCTTCTGCCTGCCTGAATGGTATTGCTTTTCTTTTTATTTCAAAGAGAATAGCATAATGAGCTCATTTCTTTCCAGGTTTATTTTATATTCACTAGGAGAAAGGAAAGAAAGAATAGGAGCTTAGAGACTGTTGAGTATGGATCTAGATAAATCCATTTAAAGTTGGGGAACATGCCTTCAGCAGTGGAATGAAACTATCACATTCAAGAAACACATGGCGCTTCATTTTACTCATGGGGAAAATAGCAGATGCCCATGAAATGATGGCTTGTCAACAATTAGACAATTTAGACTACACAGTGAGAGATTATGTCTGAATTCCTTTATAACTTCCAAAAGCATTCAGGGTTTTTACATACTCTGAGATTACATTCACATAAAAATGAGCCATATAAATCACATGACAAGTGTTAGTCAATCAATGACAAAGGCGTCCTATAGAATAAATTGAATATGGGAGACTATTTGGTGGTATCTCTGTTCTGTATTTCAAGATTTATTTTACTTATTATTTTTTCCAGAAAGTTTCCCACTACTTTAAGACACTTTAAATAAATACTTAATACTTAAATAATATTATCTTTGTTATTTCTTTATTTAAAAAATTGAGAAAGAAAATTTCCTATTTCTCACATCCTTCTTTTTGGATATATATATATATATATATGCACTTTTATTAACTCTTTACTGATAAGCTATGATTTTACCTTTCCAAAACATAAAATATGCAATTTTTGTATGTTTTATTTAAATCTCTTTGGACCAGCCCTTTCTGGGAACACACCCCACCATGCCTCTAATTCATGCTTTCCAAATAAAATAGAAAACATTTGCATATAGTTGCTGATAATAGTCTCTTATGATCCTGTGCATTTCTATGTTGTCTGTTGTGATCTCTCCATTTTCATTTCCAATTTCTAATCTTGTTATTTGACTTCTCTCCCTTTGTTTCTAATGAGTCTGGCTAATGGTTTGCCAATTTTATTTATCTTCCCAAAGAACCAGGTTTTGGCTTTGTTGATTTTTGCTATAGTCTCTTTTGTTTCTTTTCTATTTATTTCTGCCCTAATTTTAAAGATTTATTTCCCTCTACCCCAGAGCTGATCTTCAGAAATGACTGGTTGATCTCCTTGCAGTCCAAGGGACTCCCAAGAGTCTTCTCCAACACCACAGTTCAAAAGCATCCATTCTTCTGCGCTCAGCCTTCTTCACAGTCCGACTCTCACATCCAAACATGACCACAGGAAAAACCATAGCCTTGACAAGGTTGACCTCTGTTGGCAAAGCAATGTCTCTGCTTTTCAATATGCTATCTAGGTTGGTCATAACTTTTCTTTCAAGGAGTAAGTGTCTTTTAATTTCATGGCTGCAGTCACCATCTGCAGTGATTTGGGAGCCCCAAAAAATAAAGTCTGACACTGTTTCCACTGTTTCTCCATCTAATTCTCATGAAGTGATGGGACTGGATGCCATGATCTTCATTTTCTGAATGTTGAGCTTTAAGCCAACTTTTTCACTCTCCACTTTCACTTTCATCAAGAGTAGAGTTATGTTATTTATTTGACTTTTTTTCTTATTTCTCGAGGTAAGCCTGTATTGCTATGAACCTTCCTCTTAGCACTGCTTTTACAGTGTCCCACAGGTTTTGGGTTGTTGTGTTTTCATTTTCATTTGTTTCTATGCATATTTTAATTTATTTTTTAATTTCTTCTGTGATTTGTTGGTTATTCAGCAGCGTGTTGTTCAGCCTCCATGGTTGGAATTTTTAATAGCTTTTCTCTTGTAATTGAGATCTAATCTTACTGCCTTGTGGTCAAAAAAGCTGCTTGGAATGATTTTTTTGAATTTATCAAGGCTAGATTTATGGCCCAGGATGTGATCTATCCTGGAGAAGGTTCCATATGTGCTTAGAAAAGGTGAAATTCATTGTTTTGGGGTGAAATGTCCTATAGATATAAATTAGGTCGAATTGGTCTATTGTATTATTTAAGTTTGTGTTTCCTTATTAATTTTCTTTTTAGCTGATCTATCCATAGGTGTGAGTGGGGTATTAAAGTGTCCCACTATTATTGTGTTATTGCTAATTTCCTCTTTCATACTTATCAACATTTGTCTTACATATTGTCCTCCTATGCATTCCTATACACTAACAATAAGAAAATAGAAACAGAAATCAAGGAAACAATCCCATTCATCATTGCAATGAAAATAATAAAATACTTAGGAATATATCTACCTAAAGAAACAAAAGACCTATATATAGAAAACTATAAAACACTGGTGAAAGAAATCAAAAAGGAGACAACTAGATGGAGAAATATACCATGTTCACAGATTGGAAGAATCAATATCGTGAAAATGAGTATACTACTGAAAGGAATCTATATACTCAATGCAATCCCTATCAAGCTACCAACAGTATTTTTCAGAGAACTGGAACAAATAATTTCACAATTTGTATGGAAATACAAAAAATCTCAAATAGCCAAAGCAATCTTAAGAAAGAAGAATGGAACTGGAGGAATCAACCTGCCTGACTTCAGGTTCTCCTACAAAACCACAGTCATCAAGACAGTGTGGTACTGGCACAAAGACAGGAATATAGATCAATGGAACAAAATAGAAAGTCCAGAGATAAATCCACACTCCTATGGAACCTTATCTTTGACAAAGGAAGCGATAATATACAATGGAGAAAAGACAATTTCTTTAATAAGTTGTGCTGGGAAAACTGGTTAACCACTTGTAAAAGAATGAAACTAGAACACTTTCTAACACATTCAGTTCAGTTCAGTCGCTCAGTCATGTCCGACTCTTTGCGACCCCATGAATCACAGCACGCCAGGCCTCCCTGTCCATCATCAACACCCGGAGTTCACTCAGACTCACATCCATCGAGTCCATGATGCCATCCAGCCATCTCATCCTCGGTTGTCCCCTTCTCCTTTGGCCCCCAATCCCTCCCAGCATCTGAGTCTTTTCCAATGAGTCAACTCTTCGCATGAGGTGGCCAAAGTACTGAAGTTTCAGCTTTAGCATCATTCCTTCCAAAGAAATCCCAGGGCTGATCTCCTTCAGAATGAACTAGTTGGATCTCCTTGCAGTCCAAGGGACTCTCAAGAGTCTTCTCCAACACCACAGTTCAAAAGCATCAATTCTTCAGCGCTCAGCCTTCTTCACAGTCCAACTCTCCCATCCATACACCATGCACAGAAATAAACTCAAAATAGATTAAAGATCTAAATGTAAGACCAGAAACTATAAAACTCCTAGAGGAGACCATAGGCAAAACACTCTCCAACATAAATCACTACAGGATCCTCTATGACTCACCTCCCAGAATTTTGAAAATTACAGCAAAAATAAACAAATGAGACCTAATTAAAATTAAAAGCTTCTGCACAACAAAGGAAACCATAAGCAAGATGAAAAGACAGCCTTCTGAATGGGAGAAAATAATAGCAAATGAAGCAAAGGACAAAGAATTAATCTCAAAAATATACAAGCAACTCCTGCAGCTCAAGCCCAGAAAGGTAAATGACCTAATCTAAAAGTGGGCCAAAGAACATTTCTCCAAAGAAGACATACAGATGGCTTACAATATGAAGAGATGCTCAACATCACTCATTATCAGAGAAATGCAAATCAAAACCACAATGAGGTACCATTTCACGCCAGTCAGCATGGCTGTGATCCAAAAGTCTACAAGCAATAAATGCTGGAGAGGGTGTGGAGAAAAGGGAACCCTCTTACACTGTTGGTGGGAATGCAAACTAGTACAGCCACTATGGAGAACAGTTGGAGATTCCTTAAAAAACTGGAATTAAAACTGCCATATGACCCAGCAATCCCACTGCTGGGCATACACACTAAGGAAACCATAATTGAAAGAGACACGTGTACCCCAATGTTCATCACAGCACTGTTTATAATAGCCAGGACATGGAAGCAACCTAGATGTCCATCAGCAGATGAATGGATAAGAAAGCTGTGGTACATATACACAATGGAGTATTACTCAGCCATTAAAAAGAATTCATTTGAATCAGTTCTAATGAGGTAGATGAAGCTGGAGCTGATTATACAGAGTGAAGTAAGCCAGAAAGAAAAACATCAATATGCAACCCACTCCAGTACTCTTGCCTGGAAAATCCCATGGACAGAGAAGCCTGGTGGGCTGCAGTCCATGAGGTCACGGAGTCAGACACGACTGAGTGACTTCCCTTTCACTTTTCACTTTCATGCCTTGGAGAAGGAAATGGCAACCCACTCCAGTGTTCTTGCCTGGAGAATCCCAGGGATAGAGGAGCCTGGTAGGCTGCTGTCTATGGGGTCACACAGCGTCGGATATGAATGAAGTGATTTAGCAGCAGCAGCAGCAATGCATATATATGGAATTTAGAAAGATGGTAGCAATAACCCTGTATATGAGACAGCAAAAGAGACACTGATGTATAGAACAGTCTTTTGGACTCTGTGGGAGAGGGAGAGGGCACGATGATATTAGAGAATGGCATTGAAACATGTAAATTATCATATGTGCAACAAATCACCAGTCCAGGCTTGATGCATGATACAAGGTGCTCAGGGCTGGTGCACTGGGATGACCCAGAAGGATGGGATGGGGAGGGAGGTGAGAGGAGGGTTCAGATTGAGGAACACATATACACCCGTGGAGGATCCATGTCAATGTATGGCAAAACCAATACAATATTGTACAGTAATAAAGTAAAATAATTAATTAAAAAAATAAAAACTTAAGTTTAGTATTTGAAAAGAAAAGAAAATATTTGAACTCAAACTATCTATTTCTTTTCTGTAATACTGAAGAAAACACTCATTCTCAATAAATTTCAGTTTCTACATTACATATTCCTTCAATTTTTTTTCTTAATCTAATTCATGAAGCATAATTCATCATCCTCTTTCATCCCTCTACTCCATCTTCAATCGTCTGCAGGCAGGATGTTTCTCATGTAATTCCCTAATTTGATATCTACATATGCAGGTCTTTCAAGTAGGTCTTATTGCTCAGTGTTTCATGGGCCACAAGAATAGCAGGCAGATAGAAGTCAAGAAAGATAAAAAAATACTCCCTTGATGAGAAAAGGAGTACAATAATAAAATGTGAAGTTCACTATTATGAGGAGTTATACAACTTCCTAAAGGGAACAATCCACATAAAACCACTTTTACTTATGGCTCCTATCGTAAGTTTGAGGGTTTCCCAAAATCACCATCAGTTTTAATTCACTAGAAGAACTCACAGAACTCACTGAAAGCTTTCATAGTCACTATTATGGTTTATTGCCATAACAAATGAAAATTTGTCAGAAGACTCATGGAGCAGAATCTTGTCCTGTCGTTCTCTCCCTGTGGAGTCAGGCCAGTGTTATTCTACTGACATTGGTATGTGGCTACACATGGAGTATTACTAGACAGAGGTGCTGCCCTGAGCCTTGATCTCTGGAGATTTTATGGAGATTCCACCACATATGCATGGATGACTGGTGATGTGAGTAAATTTAGTCTCTAGTCACTTATGAAGTTTAATTTTTATTGATTTACTATCCTTCCATAAAATCACTTTGATCAAATAGAAAGATAAATAAAGTAAGATACGTTTAATTAGTCAACTCAAATTTTACTTGGAGAAACAGAAATGCAAACATTTTCAGAGTACAGGATTAAATGCACAAAGATTCTACAGGAAATCGTCTATCATACTTTGTGTGTGTGTGAGTGGTTTGGCAAGATTTCCAAAAATACTCTACATGCAGCAGTAGTAGAGAAACACTGGTTGGTGGAGGATGCAATGGAAGACCCAGATGTCTTAGCATCTGAAAAGAGGAATAATGCTGGTAATGTGCATATGAATGGATCACCGACAAGAGGGTCATAATTAATGAAGTTATAAGAATATTGAATATTAAGGTGTTATTTTCATGGACGTTCAGCTGTCTTGTGAAACTAGCACAGTGCACATAAAAAAGACCACACAAGTGATTTAATAATTTCTATCAGGAATTTTCATTAAGTTGTCAGTAGCTATTGTTTGCTAGGTGATTAATGATGGCCATGCAATTAAAAGATGGCTTTCACAAAATATTGTAATTTATCTTTTGGGAAGTGTGTGAATTCAGAGAATAGACCACTTACAACTGCTTCCATTATGTTACAAAGATGTCTTTTAGAGGCAGCCATTTTCAGATTGCTTTAATTACATTTTAGGGCAGTTTTAATTTGATTAAGATTTATGGAATACAATTCACCACCTTTCAAAGAAAATGAGAGACTCAGTAGACTTGCAATTAAATATAACAACAGAGAAAACAGAGAAAGTAATGTGCAAGGCATATTACTAGATGCATATCCATTTTTAAACTTGCAAAAATTTTGTCAGAAGTAGAGAAAAAGACATTTTGCATGACCATTGCTTACAGAATTATTTTATCACAGGAATATTTCCTAATTTTAAAAAAAATGAAGATGAGAAATAGAAAAAGTAGCTTATTTTATAGCCAATGTCAAGTCATATAAGGAGATTTATATGTTTAAAAAAAAGCAAAGATTTATCAGAGTTCAGACAATGATAAATAGTATGGCAAATTGAGCTCTATCTACATTTTTTATTTTCATTTACATTTTACATAAAGCAACACTTAGAAAGCAGTTAGTGCTTGGTATCTCTTTAATAATATTTTGGCTAATCTTGGACGTTGGTAGTGTAAAGAAAGGAAAAAAAAGGTCTATACATTTAAAAAAACTAAAACTTATCATTTTCTATGTCACGGAACCAAGGGATTATTTTGATACAACTAACTGAGCTGATGAGTTGTTTTGGTATCATTTAGACTATTTAATTTTCAAATGCAAGGTCATAATTCAATAGCATGTGGTAAATTAAATTTAGTTAAATAAATTTAGTGTAATATAAATATAGCATGAAGTAAAGTAAAAATTTAGTGAAACAATAAAGACAAGACTATAATAGATGTCTAAACATAAAAATAATGAATAGAAAATATCAGGAGACAGCATAAAATGTAAGGGAAACGGTAATTTAATGAATTTTTATTTTAGGTCTATGGAAGTGTGAGGTGTGTATCTTTGTAGAACAAAGAGAGAGAGATTTTCCTATAGCAAAACCTTATTCATAGACTTGTATTATCCAATTTCTTTAGAAGTTAAACATTGGGAGCAAAAGTGAAAGACAAGGGAGAATGGAATAGAAAAGGAGAAAAAGTTAATATAATGTACCATTAGGGGTTAACACCACCAGGAATTTTCTGAAGAGCATAAGAATGCCTCTGAGCATTATCAAAATTGCCAGGAGAAATATCAATAACCTCGGATATGCAGATGACAACACACTTATGGCAGAAAGCAAAGAAGACTAAAGAGCCTCTTAATGAAAGTGAAAGAAGAGAGTGAAAAAGTGGGCTTAAAACTCAACATTCAGAAAACTAAGCTCATGGCATCTGGTGCTATCACTTCATGGCAAATAGATGGGGAAACAATGGAAACAGTGGCAGACAATTTTGGAGGCTCCAAAATTACTGCAGATGGTGACTTCAGCCATGAAATTGAAAGACGCTTGTTCCTTGGAAGAGAAGTTATGACCAGCAACAAAGGTCCACCTCGAAATGCTATGGTTTTACCAATAGTCACGTACAGATGTGAGAATTGGAGCATAGAGAAAGCTAAACACTGAAGAACGGATGCTTTTGAGCCGTGGTGTTGGAGAAGACTCTTGAGAGTCTGTCCCTTGGACAGCCAGGAGATTCAACCAGCCCATCCTAAAAGAAATCAATCCTGAATATTCATTGGAAAGACTGATGCTGAAGCTGAAACTCCAACATTTGGCCAAATGATGCAAAGAACTGATCATTTGAAAAGACCCGGAGACTAGGAAAGATTGAAGGCAGGAGGAGAAGGGGATGACAGAGAATGAGACAATTGGATGGCATCACTGTCTCAATGGACATGAGTTTGAGTAGGTTCCAGGAGTTGGTGACAGACAGGAAATTCTGGCATGCTGCAGTCCATGGTATCCCAAAGGGTTGGACACAACTGAGCAACTGCACTGAACTGAACTGAGCATTATCTTCATAAAGTCAGAGAGAAACCTGTCTCAATTCACTCTTTACTCCACATATGCAGATGATACCTCCCTAAGGACAGTGAGGAGAAACTAAAGAGTCTCTTGATGACGGTGAAAGAGGAGACTAAAAAGCTGGCTTCAAATGCAGCATTAAAACAAAACAAACAAACAAAAAAACTAAGAGAATGGCATCCAGTTTCATCACTTTATGCAAATAGAAGTGGAAAAAGTGGAAATAGTGACAGATCTTATTTTCTTGGGCTCCAAAATCACTGGAGGCAGTGTCTGCAGCCATGAAGTTAAAAGATAACTTGCTCCTTGGAAGAAAAGCTATGACAAACCTAGACAGCATATTAAAAAGCAGAGACATCAATTTGTTGACAAAAGTCTGTACAGTCAAAACTATGATTTTTCCAGCTGTTGTTATTGTTTAGTAGCTCAGTCATGTCTAACTCTTTGTGAACCCATGGACTGCAGCATGCCAGGCTTCCTTCACTGTCCTTCACTATCTCTTAGATTTTACTCAAACTCATGTCCATTGAGAGGATAATTCCATCAAACCATCTCATCCTCTATCACTCACTTCTCCTTTTGCCCTCAATCTTTCCCGGCTTCAGAGTCTTTTCCAGTGAGTTGTCTCTTTGCATCTAGTAGCCGAAGTATTGGAGTTTCAGCTTCAGCATCAGTCCTTCCAATGAATATCCAGGGTTGATTTCCTTTAGGATTGACTGGCTTGATCTCCTTGCTGTACAAATGGCTCTCAAGGGTCTTCTCCAACACCACAGCTCAAAAGCATCAATTCTTCGCTCTCAGCCTTCTTTATGGTCCACTCTCATATCCATTTCTCCAGTAGTCATGAATGCATGTGAAAGATGGACCATAAAGAAGGCAGAGAACTGAAGAATCTATGCTTTTGAATTGTAATGCCGGAGAAGACTCTTGAGAGTCCCTTGGACTGCAAGAAAATTGAACTAATAGGTTGGCTGAAAAGTAATAGTGATTTAGGACCATGAATTTAAAATCATTATAACTAGGCTCAAACACATATTTGTTAATCAAAATAGGAACCATTACTTTCAAGACATTTTTGCCAATGAGAAATAAATTAGCTTATTCCTGTAGCATAAAAATTCATCAGAATTCGATGAACTCTTGGAAAAGATTTTTTGCCTCCTGCTGGTTGTGGAAGCATTTTCCCCGCAAAGAGTGGTCCAGATGCTTCAAGAAGTGGTAATAGGTTGGTGAGAGGTTAAGTGAGTATGGTGGATGAGACAAAACTTTGTAACCCAGTTAGTTCAACTTTTGAAGTGGTTTTTAGTGTGATGTGCAGTCATACATTGTCATGCGGAAGAATTGGGCCCACTCTGTTCACTAACACTGGCTGTAGATCTTGCAATTTTCAGTGCATCTCATTGGTTTGTTGAGCATACTTCTCAGCTATAATGGTTTTGCTAAAATTCAGAAAACCATCAAATGGATCAAATGGGCAGCAGATCACCTAACAGTGGTCTCTTTTGGCGCAGTTTTGCTTTGGTAAGTGCTTTGGGGTTTCTTCTTAATCCAACCACAGAAATGATCAGTTCTGGTTGTCTTATAAAATCCAGTTTTCATTGCACAATCATATCAAGAAATGGTTTGCTGTTGCTACACAGAATAAGAGAAGACAGCAATTTAAAATGACTATTTATTGTCTTTTGATGTGTGGTCAGCTCATGAGTCACCCATTTATAGAGCTTTTTCACCTTTCCATTTTACTTCAAATGCTGAATGATCTTAGAATAGTTGATGTTTAGTTACTTGGCAACTTCTTGTATTGTTATAAGAGGACAGCTTCAATGATCCCTTCAACTGGTCATTGTCAAATTCTGATGGTCAGCCACTGAACAGCTTATCTTCAAGTTTCTTGTCTCCTTTGCAAAACTTCTTGAGCCACCATTGCACTGTATGTTCTTTAGCAGTTTCTGGACTAAATGCATTGTTAATGTTGAGAGTTGTCTCCACTGCTTTATGACCGATTTTGAACCTGAATAAGAAAATCTTTCAAATTTGCTTTTTCCTAACATTATTTCCCTAGTCTAAAATAAATATAAAATAACCAGCAAATAAAGCAAAGAGTTGGATATGACTGAGTGACTAACACTAATAAGGCATTTGCAAAAAAGCATAAAGCGAGAAATGTACATTAAAATGCTGTATAACATAATCACATTTATTTAAGTATAAATTCCAATATCAAACAGCAAATTTCAACAATGCAAAACTAAAATTACTTCTGCACCAACCTGAATAATCCATTCTAACGGAAATCAACCCTGAATATTCAATGGAAGGACTGGTGCTGAAAACGCAGTGCCAATACTTTGGCCACTTGATGCTAAGAGCTAAGTCATTTGGAAAAGACCCTGATGCTGGGAAAGATTGAAGGCAAAAGGAGAAGGGGTGGCAGAGGGACAGATGGTTAGATAGCATCACTGACTAGCATCAGTGGACAAAAATTTGAGCAAACTCCAGGAAGTAGTGAAGGACAGAGGAGTCTGGCATACTGTGTCCATGGGATCACAAAGATTTGGACATGATTTAGTGACTGAACAACTATCACCACTGGTCAGAGATTATTCTTGGGACATTAATTCATTTCCACTTCAAAGAGGTTTTCTGTTGGTATTCACTACACTGGAGAAATCCCAGAGCAACAAATATAAGGTAGAAGGAATGTGCCTGTGCAAGATTTCTACAGCACAAAGTGAATGAATGCCTAGACACGAATATCTGCTGAGGATGAAAATGAAATCAAAGGTGAGACCAAGATACTATGAGGCAGGTACAGTGGTATCAGATAGGATTTTTTCTGCACCACTAAGGTCCATTCATATCTTAAACTAAGTTAAATTTTTACACCTAAGTTTATCTTACACCTAAGTTTTTGAGGTGATAGCCAGCAGCACAGAATATACTGCTTAATGATTCTTAAACAATTTTTCAAAGCTAGTTGATATTTTGTGTTAGTTTGTCTTCATAGTCACAATACCTATAAACTTTTGATTTCCAGCATTTTGCCATGTTTTTAAAAATTTGCTTACATTATTGTATAGCCCCTATGATAAGTTATCTGTCAATTCTCAAACCAACAAGCAGCTATGAGAAAAACAGGAAGCACATTTATTTAAATACCGTTATATATAGATCCAACCAGTCCATTCTGAAGGAGATCGGCCCTGGGATTTCTTTGGAAGGAATGATGCTGAAGCTGAAGCTCCAGTACTTTGGCCACCTCATGTGAAGAGTTGACTCATTGGAAAAGACTCTGACGCTGGGAGGGATTGGGGGTGGGAGGAGAAGGGGACGACCGAGGATGAGATGGCTGGATGGCATCACTGACTCCATGGCCATGAGTCTGGGTGAACTCCGGGAGTTGGTGACGGACAGGGAGGCTTGGCGTGCTGCGATTCATGGGGTCGCAAAGAGTCGGACATGACTGAGTGACTGAACTGAACTGAATATTTTCATGACTTTTAATTTTTATGGTATCTTTAAAAGTTATGGCAGAATTTGTTTCTTCACCATCAAAATGCCAAAGATGAAATTCTAATTTACCATATCTAGTAAATGCCAAATTGATATATTTGATTTATTTCTGTATGATCATGATATGTGGAAATGAGTTCCCTTGATTGTTTTTGTTGTTCTTTTAGTTAGGAATCTAGTATAATCAGGTATATGTTTGTGGATTATTAACATTTGCCTCTTTTTTTTATTCTCATTATATTTTTCATTTTTTTAAAAAAATCACATTTTAGTGTTGTATGTCATTTTAACATTTCTTTGCTCTTTTCCAGGAACTTACTTAAAGAAAAATTAATGACAGTCACATAAATTGATTTGCTAAGATGGAAATATTGTTTCAGCCTAATTCCTTTTCCCTCCTAGTTTTCATATTTCAAGTCCTATAATGATAAGTTGATTGTCAGGGTCATCCAGTATCTTTATTTTATTTTTATTAATTTTAGTATTACTAATACTTTGAACTTACACATTAAGTAAAATTATTTATATTATATTTAACCATCTTTTACCCAGTAAAACAGTTATTTTGAGAATACTAATGTTGCCAAATTCACAAGATAAAAGAGAAGAACAAATGTGAATTCCAAATAGAGGAAAAATATCCAAGATAGTTCAAAATTCTACATTTTTCAGAAGCCTTGAAATCTGGTAATATATATATATATTTATTTATTATTATTATTTAGGAGGTTAACTTTACCCCTCTTTTGATACTAAAAAAAAAGTGGCACAATTATATTTTTTCTTAAACTTTCTAACAATTTCTGAGTACTTTACAAATATTATTCAAATGATCATTTTTTAAAGAAATAAAAAGCTCCTTGAGGCTATACAGAAGATTTATACCATTAAGCTATAATCTTCCAGGACTGCTATACATTCTTACATATAATGGAAGCAGAAACTTAGCACATGCTATCAACAAACTATTTGGAAATGGGTCAGCACATATGAGAAATATGGCAATAGCCATCAGTCCATTGCATTTCCTGTGTTACTGTGGACTTCTACTAAATGCATACTCATCTTGTGCTTGGATACCAACACTAACACACAATTTATTGTTTATACTCTATCTCAAGTGGTTGATTAGAGCTTATTATAAAAGGTATGAAATAATCATTATAACTGGGCTCCTAGCCATGCAATCTGTACCATAGCTTGTCCAGAGTATTGGCTGATGGATAAGGTGTCCTTAACTGCCAGTTCCAGCCTAATTATTCCTTGGTCACTACCCAAAGCTCATTTTGTTCATTGGCTTTATTCCTCAATCTACTGCTTAACACTTTGTCCAACTCCCTGGTTAAAACTGCAAGCTCACTCTCACCCCACACAGCCCCAAATTGCCCATTCAGACACAAGACTGGACCCTATCCTGTCCTGTGCTCTGCTAAGTCACTTCAGTTGTGTCCAACTCTTTGCAACCCCATGGACTATAGTCTACCGGGTTCTTCTGTCCATAGGATTCTCCAGGCAAGAATGCTGGAGTGGGTTGCCATTTCCTCCTCCAGGGGATCTTCCCAACCCAAGGACTGAACCCACATCTCTTATGTCTCCTGCATCCGCAGGCAGAATCTTTACCACGAGCACCACCTGAGAAGCCCAGCACTCTATCCTCTTTAGACCTGAATTTTAAACTCAGAAGAAGGAAGGTGTATGCTAATGATTTAGGGATGACCTGGAAAGTCAAGCTTTGCATGACCTTCCTAAGCTCCAAATAGGACTTTCCCTTTGAATGCTATTGATATAGCTAAAAATAATTTTTTTTTAAAAGAGCACTGAATGCCAGAGAAACATGCTTTTATTTTATATTCTTCAAAATATTTTAAGCCTGGAATTTTAGTATTTGCTGCCAGTATAAGATATAAATGGATTTGGCAGTAACAGAATTATTGCAGTGATTCACAGGACTGTTGGAACTGTGAGCTGGAAGAGTAGAAGAGTAGCATGAATTCAAAGACAAGTAAAGTCTCCATATCTTTCAAAAAGGCTACATATAATTTGGTAATGAACTGGATTAAAATAATAAGAAAAGATACAATCACCACTCCAGCATGATAAACTTATCAAAGAAAATGGACATTTGGAGGAAAATATAATTGGAAGACATTATAGACCTGCTGATTTTGATTTTGCTAATATTGACTGAGATATGATGAATGACAAGTCTCTAAGCTGGAAAGGTGAAAACTTTCTAAATTTAATACCCTATCGCACAGCATATACAAAAATAAAGTTAAAAGTGAATCATTGACTAAAATATGAGATCCAATAATATAAAATTTCTGGAGAAAAACATTGGAGCAACAATCTTAACTTCATTTTTGTGAAAGCCTAGGGCATTCTCAATTTTTTCTGATCATCTCATGCCTTGGGCATGAGTGTGGCTTTTTAAATTCCTCAGGGCTTGCAGGTGTTTTAGAAAGCCCTGATTTCCTAAAGAAACTTTCTCTACCTTTTCATTCTGGGCTTCAGGCCTTCTATTGTGTGCCTAGATTGCAGTCTTTAGCCCCAGGCGGCTGCAGGTTTTTAATTTGCTTACAATGTTTTTGAGAAATGCCCACTGCTTCTCTATCCTGAGTGAATTCATGGTAGGCAAAACAGAAACTATCATCTTGCGGCAGCCCGTCAGATAATTTAGAATAGTCAAACATAATTACAAATAAGTTCTGCTCTGCTTCATTTAAAACCAGGGACAAAGGTCCCACACTAGGAACACAGGCTGCCATCTTCAAGATCACCATTGTGCCAGGAAGGGAGTGAGACAAGGCCAAAAAAAAGTCAACAATTTCTTAGTTTCATTTTTCCTAATTTATTGTTCACTTGGTTTCTGTAAACCTTTGCCTATTTCCAGGGTTTTGACAAATTGATTCTGACAGTTTCAACTTGTTTTTCAATATTTCTGTGGAAAGCTGGGAGTTGGAGTTGCTTACGCCAACATTTTTTCCCCCCTAAGCTGTGTTGTTGTTTTCTAAGCTCAGAAATTTTTCTTTAGACTTCACTAAAATTTTTTAGGCAATTTGGGAGTGATAGCATCACCTGTGAACTTTTTTCAGAAGGGCCTCTGCTAACCTACATTTCAGTTGTTTATTCCCATTCCAGCAAGAATTTCAACCTTTCTAACACTAATATATTGGCAAATATGATACCTTCCCTTTCTTCTCAAGGAGCAGAGACTGTGGATATCAGGGTGATAGAAGTTTATGTGTCACAGAGCTTAGGATCAACATATATCCCTTTCTTTGGGAATTTACAAATTTCAGGGATGGCTATATGGCAATAATAACCAGCTTGGATATACAATAGCTAAGCCTCTGTGATTCACTGATAAATAAGAGGATTTCTAGTTGAGAAACACAGTGTTAAATTTGGTCAATTATATGCTTAGCAATCACTAGATATGTGACACTGAACATTTTTAATCTAAAACACAGGTTTTCAAATCATTGCCTATTTTAAAAATCAAAGTTTAAATTTTCATAAAGATGTCATATTATTTGTTTTCATCTTGTGTTGAATGTTTGTCTGTATAGATGCATTCTTTATATATGTATCCTAGTATATAAAGCCAAGAGCATACTAAAAAAAAAAAAAAAGGCTGTCAGTAACTTGGTAAAAGTTTCTGTGTGGGGGTGATTCACAGAACAAGTGGATTGCTGTAATTTCAATTAATTGATCTCTACTTCATTTATTTCATAAGGTTTTTGTGAAGAGCTTTAAAAGAGTGATTTTTCATATACCAGTTGACAGAGGGGGGAAATAAAAGCCCTTTATCAACTAAATGAATTGAAAAATTCAACTCAACCATGATCACATAGGTGAATATAATTGCACAAACTTAAATATAATTTCTCAGAAATGATTTCTTTTCAAATCAGAATCTGTAGTGATTGACAGTAAGAATTAATTTTACATATGGGAATTAAATTGCAAAATATTTCAATATAACCAAAGTACATCTTTTTCTAAACTCAGAAGTGCTTTTGAGCACTTCAGTAATGGAAAGATATATTTGTATTAATTAAATCAATGAAATCAGAGCTTTAATACAAGCTATTTTCCAAGGTCATGATCCTGAAAATCATGTTAGTTTATATTATATTTTTTTTATAATTTTTATGAATACTAAATTTATGTAAGTATTTGTTTACTTAGTCACTTAAACAGTTCTTTAACAAATAAATTCAGTAATACCATTCAGTTCAGTTCAGTTCAGTCATTCAGTTGTGTCTGACTACAACCCCATGGACTATAGCTCGCCAGGATTCTCTGTCTATTACCAACTTCAAGAACTTACTCAAACTCGTGTTCATTGACTTGGTGATGCCATCCAACCATACCATCCTCTGTAGTTCCATTCTCCTACCCACCTTCAATCTTTCTCAGCATCAGGGTTTTTCCAATGAGTCAGTTCTTCACATCAGGTGGACAAAGTATTGGAGTTTAGGTTTCAGCATGAGTCCTTCCAGTGAATATTCAGGATTTATCTCCTTTAGGATGGACAGGAGTGATTTTGAGCCCTCCAAAATAAACTCACTGTTTCCATTGTTTCCCCATCTATTTGCCATGAAGTGATGGGACCAGATGCCATGGTCTTAGTTTTCTGAATCACTGCAAATGGTGATTGCAGCCATGAAATTAAAAGATGCTTACTCCTTGGAAGAAAAGTTATGACCAACCTAGATAGTATATTCAAAAGCAGAGACATTACTTTGCTGACTAAGATCCGTCTAGTCAAGGCTATGGTTTTTCCTGTGGTCATGTATGGATGTGAGAGTTGGACTGTGAAGAAGGCTGAGAGCTGAAGAATTGATGCTTTTGAACTGTGGTGTTGGAGAAGACTCTTGAGAGTCCCTTGGACTGCAAGGAGATCCAACCAGTCCATTCTGAAGGAGATCAGCCCTGATATTTCTTTGGAAGGAATGATACTAAAGCTGAAACTCCAGTACTGAAACTCCAGTACTTTGGCCACCTCATGTGAAGAGTTGACTCATTGGAAAAGACTCAGATGCTGGGAGAGATTGGGGGCAGGAGGAGAAGGGGATGACAGAGGATGGCTGAATGGCATCACGGACTCAATGGACGTGAGTCTGAGTGAACTCCAGGAGTTGGTGATGGACAGGGAGGCCTGGTGTGCTGCGATTCATAGGGTCGCAAAGAGTCGGACACGACTGAGCGACTGAACTGAACTGAAACCAACTTTTTCACTCTCTTCTTTCACTTTCATCAAGAGGCTCTTTAGTTCCTTTTTGCTTTCTACCATAATGGTGGTGTTATCTGCATATCTGAGGTTATTTATATATCTTCTGGCAATCTTGATTTCAGCTGGTGCTCACCCACCCCAACATTATGCATGATGCACTCCTCATATTAGTTAAATAAGCAGGGTGACAATATACAGCCTTGATGTACTCCTTCCAGATTTGGAACCAGTCTGTTGTTCCATGTCCAATTCTACCTGTTCCTTCTTGACTTGCATACAGATTTCTAAGGAGGCAGGTTAGGTGATCTGCTATTCCCATCTCTTTAAGAATGTTCTACAGTTTGTTGTGGATCCACACAGTCAAATAATTTGGCATAGTCAATAAAGCAGAAGTAGATATTTTTCTGGAACTCTCTACTTTTTTGATGATCCAACGGATATTGACAATTTGATCTCTGGTTCCTCTGCCTTTTCTAAATCCAGCATGAACATCTGGAGGTTCACAGTTCAGGTACTGCTGAAGCCTGGCTTGGTGAATTTTGAGCATCACTTTACTAGTGTGTGCTGCTGCTGCTTCTGCTGCTGCTAAGTTGCTTCAGTCGTGTCCAACTCTGTGCGACCTCATAGACAGCAGCCCACCAGGCTGTTCTGTGACTGGGAGTCTCCAAGCAAGAATACTGGAGAGGGTTGCCATTTCCTTCTCCAATGCATGCATGCATGGTATGTCACTTCAGTCCTGTCTGACTTTGTGCGACCCCATAGACAGCAGCCCACCAGGCTCCTCTGTCCACAATATTCTCTAGGCAAGAATACTTGAATGGGTTGCCATTTCCTTCTCCACTAACAGTGTGAGATGAGTGCAATTGTGCAATAATTTGAGCATTCTTTACCATTGTCTTTCTTTAAGATTGGAATTAAACTGACCTTTAGTCCTGAGGTAACTGCTGAGTTTTCCAAATTGCTGGCAGATTGAGTGCAGCACTTTCATAGCATCATCTTTTAGGATTTGAAATAGCTTAACTGGAATCCCATTGTCTCCACTAGCTTTGT
This sequence comes from Aepyceros melampus, assembly GCA_006408695.1. NCBI lineage: Eukaryota > Metazoa > Chordata > Mammalia > Artiodactyla > Bovidae > Aepyceros > Aepyceros melampus. Next base: position 61,083 of record SJXQ01004868.1, on the reverse strand, counting down.
TCATAGTGATGTTTCTTAAGACCCACTTGACTTTGCATTCCAGGATGTCTGACTCTAGGTGAGTGATGACTGCTGCTGCTGCTGCTGCTAAGTCGCTTCAGTCGTGTCCAACTCTGTGCAACCCCATAGACGGCAGCTCCCCCGTCCCTGGGATTCTCCAGGCAAGAACACTGGAGTGGGTTGCCATTCCTTCTCCAATGCATGAAAGTGAAACGTGAAAGTGAAGTCACTCAGTCATGTCTGACTCCTAGCGACCCCATAGACTGCAGCCCACCAGGCTCCTCTGTCCATGGGATTTTCCAGGCAAGAGTACTGGAGTGGGGTGCCGTTGCCTTCTCCCGAGTGATGATATTACTGTGGTTATCTGGGTCATGAATATCTCTTTTGTATAGCTTTTCTGTGTATTCCTGCCACCTCTTCTTAATATCTTCTGCTTCTGTTAGGTCTATACCATTTCTGTCCTTCATTGTGCCCATCTTTGCATGAAATGTTCCCTTGGGTCTCTAATTTTTTTGAAGAGATCTCTAGTCTTTTCCATTCTATTATTTTCCTCTATTTCTTTGTGTTGATCACTTAGGAAGGCTTTCTTACATCTCTGTGCTATTCTTTGGAACTCTGAATTCAAATGGGTATATAGTTCCTTTTCTCCTTTGCCTTTGGAATTTTTTCTCTTCTCAGAGCTATTTGTAAGACCTCCTCAGACAACAATTTTACCTTTCACATGTCTTTTTATTGGGGATGGTCTTGATCCCCGGCTCCTGCACAATGTCATGAACCTCTGACCATAGTGTTTCAGGCACTCTGTCTATCAGATCTAATCTCTTAAATCTATTTGTCACTTCCACTGTATAATCATAAGGTATTTGATTTAGGTCATACCCGAATGGTCTAGTGATTTTCCCTACTTTCTTCCATTTAAGTCTGAATTTCTCAATTAGGAGTTCATGATCTGAGCCACAGTCAGCTCTGTCTTGTTTTTGCTAACAGTATAGAGCTTTTCTATCTTCAGCTACAAAGAATATAATCAATCTGATTTCAATATTGGCTATCTGGTGATGTCCCTGTGTAGAGTCTTCTCTTGTGTTGTTGGAAGAGGGTGTTTGCTATGACCAGTGTGTTCTCTTGGCAAAACTCATTAGCCTTTGCCCTGCTTTGTTTTGTACTCCAAGGCCAAAGTTGTCTGTTACTCCAGGTATCTCTTGACTTCTGTGTTCTGGTCCCCTTTAATGAAAAGGACACCTTTTTTTGGGTGTTAGTTCCAGAAGGTCTTACAGGTCTTCATGGAACCATTGAACTTCAGCTTCTTCAGCATTACTGGTCAGGGCATAGACTTGGGTTACTCTGATATTGAATGGTTTGTCTTGGAAATGAAAAGAGATCATTCTGTCGTTTTTGAGAAGACATCCTAAAACTACATTTCAAACTCTTGTTGACTATGATGACTACTCCATTTCTTCTAAGGGAGTCTTGCCCACAGTAGTAGATATAATGGTCATCAGAATTAACTTCCTCCATTCTGGTCCATTGTGGTTCACTATTCCTAAAATGTTGATGTTCACTTTTGCTATCTCCTGTTTGACCACTTCCAATTTGCCTTGATTCATGGACCTAACATTCCAGGTTCCTATGCAGTACTGCTCTTTACAGCATTGGACTTATTCCTATCACCAGTCACATCCACAACTGGGTGGTGGTGTGGCTTTGGCTCCATCTCTTTATTCTTTCTGGAGTTATTTCTCCACTTACCTCAAGCAGCATATTGGGCACCTACTGACCTGAGAAGTTCATCTTTCAGTGTCCTATCTTTTGCCATTTCATACTGTTCATGGGGGTACTCAAGGCAAGAATATTGAAGTGGTTTGCCATTCCCTTCTCCAGTGGACCATATTTTGTCAGAATTCTCTACCATGGCCCGTCCTTCTTTGGCATGAAGCTATATGGCATGGCACATGGTTTCATTAAGTTAAAGAGGGCTGAGGTCCATATGATCAGATTGGTTAGTTTTCTGTGATTGTGGTTTTCATTCATCTGCCCTCTGATGGAGAAAGATAAGAGGTTTATGGTAGCTTTCTGATAGGAGAGGCTGACTGAGGAGGAAACTGGGTCTTGTCCTGATGGGCAGCATCATGCTCATAAAAATTCTAATCCAATTTTCTGTTGATGGGTGGGACTGTGTCCCCTCCCTGCTATTTTACCTGAGGCCAAACTATTGTGGAGGTAATGAAGATAAGGTTACCTCCTTCAAAATGTCACATACTCCCACTGCTGTACTCAGTGCCCCCAACCCTGCAGCAGGCCACCTCTTACCCACGTCTCTGCTGGAGACTCCTGGACACTCATGGGCAAGGCTGAGTCAGTTTATTTTATGGTCACTGCTCCTTACACCTAGGTCCTGGTGCACAAAAGGTTTTATTTGTGCCTTCCAAGAATCTGTTTCCCCAGTCCTGTGTAAGTTTGGGTGGCTCTATGGTAGATTAATGGAGACTTCCTCCAAGGAGTCTTATGCCATACCCAGGTTTACCACACCCAGAGCCCCTGCCCCTGCAGCAGTCCACTACTGACCCATACCTCCACAGGAGACACTCAGACACAGTTCTGGCTCAGTCTCTGTGGAGTCTCTGGGTTCTGGTGCACACAAGGTCTGTTTGAGCCCTCTGAGCATCTCTGGCAAGTATGGGGTCTGATTCTAAATGCAATTTAGTCCCTCCTACTGTCTTGCTGGGACTTCTCCTTTGTTATTGGATCTGGGGTATCTTTTTTGGGTGAGATCAAATATTCTCCTGTCAACAGTTCAGCATGAGTTGTGATTTTGGAGTTTTCTCCAGAGAAGACGGGTGTATGTCCTACTCCACCATCTTGGAATCATTTCTGGAATAATACCATTCTGATCACTCCAGTTCAGTCTCTCAGTCGTGTCCAACTCTTTGGGACCCAATGAACTGCAGCACGCCAGGCCTCCCTGTCCATCACCAACTCCCAGAGTTCACCCAAACTCATGTCCATCGAGTCGGTGATGCCATCTAACCACCTCATCCTCTGTCGTCCCCTTCTCCTCCTGTCCCCAATCCCTTTCAGCATCAGAGTCTTTTCCAATGAGTCAGCTTTTTGCATGAAATGGCCAAAGTATTGGAGATTCAGCTTTTGCATCAGGCCTTCCAAAGAACACCCAGGTTTGATCTCCTTTAGAATGGACTGGTTGGATCTCCTTGCAGTCCAAGGGACTCTCAAGAGTCTTCTCAAACACCACAGTTCTAAAGCATCAGTTCTTCAATGCTCAGCTTTCTTCACAGTCCAATTCTCACACCCATACATAACTACTGGAGAAACCATAGCCTTGACTAGATGGACCTTTGTTGGCAAACTAATGTCTCTGTTTTTGAATATGCTATCTAGGTTGGTCATAACTTTCCTTCCAAGGAACAAGCATCTTTTAATTTCATGGCTGCAATCAACATCTGCAGTGATTTTAGAGTCCCCCAAAAAAGAAGTCTGACACAATTTCCACTGCTTCCCCAACTATTTCCCATGAAGTGATGGGACCAGATGCCACGATCTTCATTTTCTGAATGTTGAGCTTTAAGCCAACTTTTTCACTCTCCTCTATCACTTTCATCAAGAGGCTTTTTAGTTCCTTTTCACGTTCTGCCATAAGGATGGTGTCATCTGCATATCTGAGGTTATTGATATTTCTCCTGGCAATCTTGATTCCAGCTTGTGCTTCTTCCAACCCAGTTTTTCTCATGATGTACTCTGCATAGAAGTTTTTCTGCATAGCCTTTGCCCTGCTTCATTCCATTTTCCAAGGCCAAATTTGCCTGTTACCCCAGGTGTTTCTTGACTTCCTACTTTTGCATTCCAGTCCTCTATAATGAAAAGGACATCTTTTTTGGGTGTTAGTTCTAAAAGGTCTTGTAGGTCTTCATAGAACCATTCAACTTCAGCTTCTTCAGCATTACTAGTTGGGGCATAAACTTGGATTACTGTGATACTGAATAGTTTGCCTTGGAAACAAACAGAGATCATTCTGTCGTTTTTGAGATTGCATCCAAGTACTGCATTCCAGAATCTTTTGTTGACCATGATGGCTACTCCATTTCTTCTAAGGAAATCCTGCCCACAGTAGTAGATATAATGGTCATCTGAGTTAAATTCACCCATTCCAGTCCATTTTAGTTTGCTGATACCTAGAATGTCAACGTTCACTCTTGCCATCTCCTGTTTTACTACTTCCAATTTGTCTTGATTCAGAGACTTAGCATTCCAGGTTTCTATGTAATATTGCTCTTTACAACAACGGACCTTACTTCTATCACCAGTCACACCCACAGCTGTTTATTGTTTTTGCTTTGGCTCCATCCCTTCATTCTTTCTGGAGTTATTTCTCCACTGATCTCCAGTAGCATATTGGGCACCTATCGACCTGGGGAGTTCCTCTTTAGTATCTTATCATTTTGCCTTTTCATACTGTTCATGGGGTTCTAAAGGCAAGAATACTGAAGTGGTTTGCTATTCTCTTCTCCAGTGGACCACATTCTTTCAGGCCTCTCCCCCTTGTCCGGCCCTTCTTGAGTGGCCCCACACAGCATGGCTTAATTTCATTGAGTTAGACAAGGCTGTGATCTGTGTGATTAGACTGACTAGTTTTCTGTGAGTATGCTTTCAGTGTGTCTGCCATCTTACTTGGGTTTTTCTTACCTTGGATGTCAGGTATCTCTTCACCATTAGCAGGTTTAAAAAGTGCTACAAATTTACAACACATATTTACAGACTCATAAATAATAATAGATGCAAACAGATTTTATAATTTTCATTTTAAAATCAGCTATGATATAAGAGTCCCTTGGACTGCAAAGAGATCCAATTAGTCCATTCTGAAGGAGATCAGCCCTGGGATTTCTTTGGAAGGAATGATGCTAAAGCTGAAACTCCAGTACTTTGGCCACCTCATGCGAAGGGTTGACTCATTGGAAAAGACTCTGATACTGGGAGGGACTGGGGGCAGGAGGAGAAGGGGAGACAGAGGATGAGATGGCTGGATGGCATCACTGACTCTATGAACGTGAGTCTGAGTGAACTCCTGGAGTTGGTGATGGATAGGGAGGCCTGGCATGCCTCGATTCATGGGGTCGCAAAGAGTCAGACAAGACTGAGCAACTGAACTGAACTGATGATATAAGTATGATAATATAAAATTCACTAGTTTATAAAAGAGCATCTGGAATAAGTTAACTTGACTAGATTTTGTGCAGAGGACTTTGTATGTGTGCTCAGTCACTCAGTTCTCTCTGACTCTCTGTGACCCCTTAAGTACAACCCACCAGGCTTCTCTGTCCATGGTATTTTCCAGGCAAGGAATTGGAACAAGTTGCCATTTCCTATTCCAGGATCTCCCTGACCCAGAGATCTAACCCACACATTTTGTGTCTCCTGCATTGGCAAATGGATACTTTACAACTAGCCCACCTGGGAATTGCAGTTTTATTTTTTAAACCCTCCTTAACTTTTTCCTCAGTTTTAGAAACTAAGGATGTTCTGGATAATACTTCCCTGAGGAGACCTGGTGATAAGGAGACCTTATATCTCAAAGGCACAAGGAAAGAATGTTAAGTTCCTCCAAGAAGGAGCTTGGTTCTTAAAGCCAACATTTATAAGCCCAGTGAGATAATTAGGGAGGTTTGAGGATTGGTAATAATGGAAGAGAGAACTTTGAATTGCCTTTAGAACTGCATTTTTAGTTTTGTAAATATTTGTAACATAAAAACAGTTTTTCTCAATTCCCCCAAAGAATTGTATTTCAGGCTAAATGATGTCATAGGTTGATTCATCCATCTCATTACAGTATCTTTGGGTGTGTGTGTGTAAATATACAGACTTTAGAAGATTTTACAAAGTCTAAACCATCTTCTACTAGTGACTCAGAGGTTAAAGCATCTGCTTGCAATGCGGAAGACTTGGGTTCGATCCCTGGGTCGGGAAGATCCCCTGGAGAAGGAAATAGCAACCCACTCCAGTATTCATGCCTGGAGAATCCCATGGACGGAGGAGCCTGGTGAGCTATAGTCCACGGGGTCGCAAAGAGTCGGACAAGACTGAGCGACTTCACACAGCCACACAAACCATGTCTAGGACTTCCCTGGTGGCTCAGACAGTAAAGTGTCTGTCTACAATGCTGGAGACCCAGGTTCAATCCGTGGTTTGGGAAGATCCCCTGGAGAAGGAAATGGCAATACACTCCAGTACCACTTTTCTGATTTGATAGTCATAAAAGCTTTAGCATTCAGTGAAACTAATTTGGGAGGAAAATATTTTTACTATTTTTATTTCCTAGTGCACTTTAGGATCTGGAAAACTGAATAGGAGAACAAGATGGTGAAGGAGTAGGTGGACGTGGAGCACCTCTGTCTCCACAGATACCTCAGAAATACACCTTCAAACACAGTATATGTAGAACACTCCTGTCTGCACAGGAGTACATGACGAGCAAAAAGAATATATAGAACCACGCAAAACTCGCCTCCAACTCCCCTGAATACCTGGTGCTGCCAGAACCCCTGTGACCCAAGCAGCTACACCATCTCCACACCTGGCCTTCACAGGGGCAAACCCAAGTCCTCTAGGGCAGCCTTAGGAGCAAACCCCAGCAGACAGCCCACATGCCCAGGTGGAAATAAAACCACAGTTGAAACCCAGGGACAGTGTGATTAAGGCAGAAGACCTAAAACCTTCCCACCAGCTGTACAAGCTGCAGATTAAATCCACATGATCAACTAGGCAGACTCTGTGTCTATGGAATATACAAAAGGACATTGGGAGCTCCCACAAAAGAAAATGCACTAGTTCTTTCTGATGGCTGTGGACATTGGAGGCTAGAACACACAGAAGTAGGAGCAGATTAGAATATGTCTGCCCCCACAATGTCCAGAGATCAGCGCATTATTGGAGGGCATCCTAGGGAAGTGAGGTAGACCATGACTCCCAGCAAGGGAGAGGACTCTGACAGCACTGACTCAAGAAAAACATTTATTATTCTTATGCTTTGACTTGTTCTACAGATCCTTTTGTATTTAATTTTCTTTTCTTTCTTTTTTTTTTTTAATTTTTTGCCTCCCCTGCAGGCCCTGCCTGGTTTGTTGTTGTAGCTGTCGATTTTATTGGCACTATGAAATCTAACTAAGCTTTTGAGCTTTTTTTTTTATCCTTCAGTCACATTTTTTTATTGTTGTTATAAACCTCTGCTTCTACATTGGGCTTTTACAGTTCTGTGGAGTTTTCCTTTTTTTCTTTTTATAATTTTAATTTTTTTAAACCTATTATTATTTTTGCTACATTTATTTCTTTGTTTGCTTTTCCTACTGTAATTTTCCTTGGGAAATTTTCCCAGGAGATCAGTCCTGGATGTCCTTTGGAAGGACTGATGCTAAAGCTGAAACTCCAATAGTTTGGCCACCTCATGTGAAGAGTTGACTCATTGGAAAGGATCCTGATGCTGGGAGGAACTGGGGGAAGAGGAGAAGGGGACGACAGAGGATGAGATGGCTGGATGGCATCACCAACTCGATGGACATGAGTTTGAGTGAACTCTGGGAGATGGACAGGGAGGCCTGGCATGCTGTGATTCATGGGGTTGCAAAGAGTCGGACGCTACTGAGCGACTGAACTGAATTGAACATGAGAAATAAGAAAGAGTAATTAAGGAATCAATCCCATTCACCATTTCAACAAAAGGAGAAAATATCTAGAAAAGGAGACAAAAGAACTGTACATAGAAAGTATAAGACACTGATGAAAGAAATCAAAGATGACATAAACAAATGGAGAGACGTTCCTGGGTAGGAAGAATCAGTATTGTGAAAATGACTATACTACCATATGTGATCTACAGATTCAGTGTGATCCCTATCAAGTTACCAATGACATTTTTCACAGAACAAGAACAAAAAATTTTACAATTCATATGGAAACACAAAAAACCCCGAATAACCAAAGCAGTTTTGAGAAAGAAGAATGGAACTGCAGCAATCAACCTTCCTGACTTCAGATTATAGTACAAAGCTATACTTTGTACTATAGTAGTCATCAAGATAGTTTGGTACTGGCACGAAAACAGAAATATAGACCAATGGAGCAAGATAGAATACCCAGAAATAAATCCATGCTCCTATGGGTACCTTATTTTTGAAAAATGAGGAAAGAATATACAATAGGGAAAAGACAGCCTCTTCAATAAATGGTGCTGGGAAAAGTGGACAGCTACATGTAGAAGAATGAAATTAGAACACTTTTTAACACCACACACAAAGATAGACTCAAAATGGATTAAAGACCTAAATGTAAGACCAGAAACTATAAAACTCTTAGAGAAAAACATAGGCATCATACTCAATAACATAAATCAAAGCAAGATCCTCTATGACACACCTCCTAGAGTAGTGGAAATAAAAACTAAAATAAACAAGTGGGATCTGATTAAACTTAACAGCTTTTGCAGAGCAAAGGAAACTATAAACAAGGTGAAAAGACAATCCCAGAATTGGAGATAATAATAACAAATGAAACAAGTGGCAAAGAATTAATTTCCAAAATATACAAGCAGCTCATACAACTCAATACCAGAAAAGCAAACAACCTAACCAAAATGTGCGGAAAAGACCTAAACAGATATTTCTCCAAAGAAGACATAGAGATGGCTAACAAACACATGAAAAGATACTAAACATTGTTCATTACAAGAGACACGCAAATCAAAACTATAATGAGATATCACCTCACACCGGTCAGAATGGCTGTCATCAAAAAGTCTACAAAAAATGGATGCTGGAGAGTGTGTGGAGAAAACGGAATGCTCTTGCATTGTTGGTGGGAATGTAAACTGATACAGCCACTATAGGAGAGAGTTTGGAGATTCCTTAAAAAACTAGGAATAAAACCACCATATGGCCTAGCAATCCTACTCCTAGGTATATACCACTAAGAAATCAAAATTTAAAAAGTCACATGTATCCCATTGTTCATTGCAGCACTATTTACATTAGCTACAACACAGAAGCAACCTAGATGTCCATTGACAGATGAATGGATAAAGAAGTTGTGGTACCTATACACAATGGAATATTACTCAGCCATAAAAAAAGACCACATTTGAGTCAGCTTTCTTGAGGTGGATGAACCTAGAATCTATTATACAGAGTGAAGTAAGTCATAAACAGAAAGATAAATCTCTTATTCTAATGCATATATACAGAATCTAGAAAAATTGTACTGAAGAATTTATTTACAGACCAGCAATGGAGAAACAGACATAGAGAATAGACTTATGGACATGGGGAGAGGGTGAGGTGTATCAAAAGAGTAACATGGAAACTTACATTACCGTATGTAAAGTATATAGCCAATGGGAATTTGCTGTATGGCTCAGGAAACACAAACAGGGGCTCTGTATCAACCTAGAGGCATGGAAGGGGAGTGAGATGGGATGGAGGTTCAAAAGGGAGGGGATATATGTATACCTATGGCTGATTCATGTTGAGGTTTGACAGAAAACAGCAATTGTAAAGCAATTATGCTTCAAGACAAAATTAATTAATTTAAAAAGATCCAGAAAATCATTATAAAGATTTTCCTTAATGGCTGGTTTATGAAAGAAAAGTCAACTTATTCAAGATTATTGTTTCATATTTTATTGGATAATTGGCATATGTATTTAAGATATTTTATGTTCTTATAAGTATGCCCTAGACCATTTCATAATTTTTTATTGAATGCAATAATTTCCATTTAGATAATAGTTTATGCATGCTTAATATCCTGATTTTTTTTTTAATCCTTATAGGCAATTGTACTTGTTTCCCTTGTGTGAAATTGTTCAGCATAACTGTTAATAGGGTTAAATGATGAAATGTTGGTGCTTCAACACTTTGCAGGGAAGTTGAGAGTTTTGATTTTTAGTAAATGTAGATTTTGCTGCGATTTCAAATCTTCAACTCTCTTAACTGTTCTATACACAGCATGAGGTAAGAGTTGGAAGCCTCACACATGCAACAAATGCCAAGCTCAATTTTGCTGGCTTTATGCTTTTAGATTAATCCTAACATTTATCTAACAATTAGTTAGATATCTAACATTAATCCTAACAATTATATAACATTTCTCAATAGTTCCCTACTGGTGGATATTATACTTCTCCCAATATTAAGCATTATTTTATTATTTCTTTTCCATTTTCATTATAGACATTATCAACCAATCAATGCAAAAACTTGTTGAGTAACATTTATGTTCAAAATACTTTCCATGACAATGGGCAAAGATACACTTGGAGATGTAGAGAAGACTCAGTTTTGTAAGAAATTACTTTTTTTTTTTTCCAAATAAACAGCTGAGATCAATGATCACTTTAAACAAAGCAAGACATGTTTGCATCAATATGTAATTTTCTTTGATAACAATTTGCTCTTGCTTCAATCATAGCATCAAGAATTGACAAAGTTCTGCTTATTTTGTAGGAGATGTAATATAGTAAATAGAGATAAACTGTTGGTGTTTATTTATCCACAATGTCACCAACAGTACAGATCAACACTATGTATTATACTTGCAAAGAATATACCCAGCTAGTAATTCATGTGCTGGAGAAAATACATATATATATATTTGTCCTCAAAGTGCCTGTTTGTTGATGTAGCTCTCGTGCTGTTTGATCTAGAGTGGATCTTTATTGCATCTAGCTGAAAATCTTTCCCTTACAGATGTAAGACCATAATCCCCTGTGGTAGGGAATGGTGTGCATGAAACTGGCGGTGGAGGATGATTTGCTGTACATTCAGCCTGGCCTGCAATTCAGGCCTTCTAATTCTCTTGTCTGTATTCCTCTTTCAATGTCACATTGCCTATCAGGCCTGAAGTTATAAAAAGACATTTTCTAGGAGGACTTGGAAGCTTCACAAACCCCAGGTAGCTCCATCTGGTATGCATGTAAACACACACACACACACACACATATACACACCTACAATGCACATACACAGTTTCTTGGCTCATTAGGCAGAAGTGCATTAAGATTTGAACATGAAACAGCTCAAGAAGAAAGTGAAAAGTGAAGTCACTCAGTCGTGTCCAATTCTTGGTGACCCTGTGTAGCCTACCAGGCTCCTCCCTCCATGGGATTTTACAGTCAAGAATACTGGAGTGGGTTGCCGTTTCCTTCTCCAGGGAGTCTTCCCAACTCAGGGATCGAGCTTGGGTCTCCTGCATTGCAGCAGACATTTTACCCTCTGAGTCACCAGGGAAGTCCTGCGGAAGAAGAAATACAAACAAAACATACATTGCACGATACCAGAGAAGGCCATTTTTCACAGAAGGAAGAGATAAGAAAGGCCTAGAGTATTTGGAGTAGCCAGTGCATTTCTTTTCAGAGATAAATTTCAAAAAGCATCTGGCCGAGAGATTGATTCTCTTGTGGGAAGTGCTATCCATTTTTATGGTATTTAATTTGAATTCAGTAAAAAGAACTCTCTCTGGAGTAATTTTTTCTGTATATTTATACCTCAGGGAGTGACAGAGTATGATGTGAACAGGTTCAGTGGCTGACTGTCATGAGGATTTTCATACTAATTTAACTCATTACCATTATCAGCTGCTGTCAAGGAGAGTTTTTAACTTAACAATAGGAAACATGCCTCTGGACAGCACATTCTTTGCAGCATTCATAAACATCCTCATAATATTTCTAGAAAGGGAAAATCTAATTTCACTGTAAAATTGCTTCTATTGTGTGTATGTTTATTTCAAGTTTGTCAGGTTTTGCCTCTAAATTTTAGTTTCAAGAACTCTTCTAATCTATAGCTTTTATGGGTCAGTTAATCAAAAAGTGGCAATATATTTACAATTAGTGTGTATAAATGACTATTCAATGATATACACCATTTACCAGATAAATATATACGCCATTTATTCTTATTATTCTCTTTATAAGAATTCATCCCACTGATGTAAAATTAAGTTTAAAAAATATTAACTATTTTATTAAATTATTTTAATCCTAAATACATTATGGTAGATTCTTGACATTCTCAGGAAATACATATTAATTATACTAATCCCATTAATTGTTTCCTCTCTGATTCATATTCTTAAATAGAACTTATATAGCATAATTCCCATATATAATATAATAAGAAGAAAAAAAACACTCTGAGATATGGATGCTGGCAGTAGCTGCATTCACTCACAAATCCTGACACTTCCTTTCACTTACTGGTTTTGCTGTGTGATTACATTTTATCCCTCTGCCAGAGAGCAAGTAATTGCATAATATTGACTCAGGTTCACTCTCAAAAATCAATGATACAAAAGCTAAAAATCTGAGAATTAGTTTGATTGCTCATAATCACTTTTTAGCGATGCCTTATTTTCAGTCATGATCTAGAGGACTGAGCTTGCCTGAAGACAGTCATTAAGTATGTGAACTGCTGCTGCTTCAGAAATTGATTTTACAGAATTTTTAAATGAAAAATTTAAGTATTTGTGTGAGGGAGTTTTAAAGGAGATTTCTCTAAATATTTCACTAAGATGTTCAATAAGCTTGAAATAAACATCAGTATAAGGTGATAATGACATGCTCACACATTCTTGAACTAAGCAATCTAAAGTAGAGTTTCAAATTTTTATAGGTCAAAATTATTTAGTATTAATTAAAATGTGTATATTAAGCATAATGATTAATAACAGCATAGCATAGCAATTGATAGCACAAGCTTTGTAATCAAATAGATAAGGGTTCATTTTCTGACATCAGTACTAACTGATTGTATGACTTGAAATGTATTAATCAATTCCTTTAAGTCCAGTTTCTTCAGGCAATATATGGATATAATAATAATTTTATCATAGAGTTGAGGGAAAAATAAATCTAAACAAATTATCTATAAAATAAATTATTATATATATATATGTATATGTAATATATACATAGACATATACATGGCTTCCCTGGTAGCAAAGATGATAAAAAATCCACCTGCAATGAAGTAAACCTAGATTTCATCCCTGGGTTGGGAGATCCCCTGGAGGAGGGCATGACAACTCTCTCTAGTATTCTTGCCTGGAGAATCCCCATGGGCAGAGAAGCCTGGCAGGCTCCAGTCCATGGGGTCGCAAAGAGTTGGACACAATTGAATGACTCAGCTCAGCACAGAACATACATATACAAGGGGCTTCCCTGATGGCTCAGCAGTAAAGCAACCACCTACAAGGCAGGAGACTCAGGAAATGCAATTTTGATTCCTGGGTCGAGAAGATTCCATGAAGGAGGAAATGACACCCCACTCCAGTATTCCTGCCTGGAAAAATTCCGTGGACAGAGGAGCCTGGCAGGCTAGAGTCCATAGGGTCACAAAAACTTGTACATGACTGAGCTGCTAAGCACACATACATATATATATAAACTCCATTAAAATATATTTCACACATATATAGTATATATATATATACACATTATTTTTATTTATATTTTTATATATGAAGTTCTTAGAAACTTGCCTGTCACACATTCAGCACTCAAATTGCTAAAATATATGTTCACACTCTATAATTTCACTAAAGTATTAAGGAAAATAGAAAAATATATAGAGAAATGTCTAGTGCCTATTATAATCTTAATAGGATATAATAATTGCATAGATTATTATTATGCGTATACATATATAAATACTCATATATGTATATTTTATATAGATTTATACATAAATTACTAAGATTTTTCCTATTGTCTTCTTCAAAACTCTACCAACTTCTGCCTAAGGCCAATTCCATAGTCACTTCTATATTTTCAGATATATATTACAGCTTTGTCTCACTCCAGGTACCACAATCTATCATTTTCCCATCACTGCTGTAGAAGATTACCAAACAGTGTTCTAACAATATAAATGTGGTATCATTCAGATCCAGAAATCAGAACTATAAAATGGATTACTTTCTTTCTGGAGACTCTAGAGGAAAATCTATTTCCTTTTTCCAGCATCTAGCTGCTGCCTTGATTCCTTGACTCATAGTTCTTCATCACTTCTACTTCTATTCCAAAAATAATAATAATTAAAAAAATAAAGTGAAATTTAAAAAAAAGGAAAGTGAAAGGGAAGTCGCTCAGTCATGTCTGATTCTTCGCGACCCCATGGACTGCAGCCTACCAGGCTCCTCCGTCCATGGAACTTTCCAGGCAAGAGTACTAGAGTGTTATATTTAATTTAAAACACAAATCAACTCACAGTCTCTCTGTATGAGAAGTTCTCCTATCTACAAATGCCTCTTGTTCACAGCTCCCTCTTTTTTCCTTTCCGCCTCTTCTTTTACAATCTCCCTTTCTTGTTTTAACTTTTTTTATTCTTCTATTTCATCCAATTTTTAATAACAAAGATAATTACTAGGGATTATATTAGTCTGTTGGTGGCCTGAAAATGAAAACTTAAGAAACAAAAAAAGCTTTTGTGTTCTTAGGGGTCAAAGTAAAGACAAAAGAAAGCTTCTTAAAACAGGCAAAGTAAAAACATGAAAGTCTGTGATAATTTTCAGTCTTGGTATTGATAGTTTGTTAAATGATGCTTCCATGAATTACTTAACTTCCTCTGAAATTCTGAAAATTCATCTCAATTTTTCATGCAAGTATTTAAGCACAGGTACAGAAGAGCAAAAAGACCAGTGTGATCACTGTTTCTAATTCATGAGGCCTTAGGCACATTGCTTTGGTGTGGAATTTTTCCAAGCAAAGTGAAGGATATTGGTGCATGCAGGGTATTGTGTAAAAACTAAATAATGAAAATATATGACATGTATACAGTTTAATTCCTGCCCTGGGACATAATAGGTACTCAATACAGAAGTATGGGTAACTTTATTGTGTCTTATTCTTATTGTATGCTATATACCCCAGGGGATACTGAGACAATGCCATACTTAAGAATTATCAAACATGTTTGTTACAAAGTATACATTCCCTGGGTCTGATGTGGGGATCTACATACAGGAATGCACATTTTAAATCAGTCTCAACAGGTGGTTCTGATGCTATTGAAAAACAGACCTCAGGTGAGTAGGTGCTGAGATGGGATTTGCACCTTTATGAGCCCAATCCAATCTTTGATGCTTATAAACATGTAAATTTTACCTTGTTATTAATATATGTTAAGCTTATTTTAATGTGTAAAAATAAGCAGTCTATTTAGTATAAAGTAAATACTCAGTTCAGTTCAGTTCAGTCACTCAATTGTGTCTGACTCTTTGTGACCCCATGGACTGCAGCACTCCAGGCTTCCCTGTCCATCACCAACTCCTGGAGCTTGCTGAAACTCGTGTCCTTCGAGTCAATGATGCCATCCAACTATCATTCTCTGTTGTTCCCTTCTCCTGCCTTCACTCAGCAAATCACATAATTATAATATAGTAGTGGGAATATTTCCACATAAATAATTGATAACCTCCTGAGAGTTGGCTGTAACATGAGGATTAAGGAAGAAATACTATTTTGACCTAGGATTATCTCTATTATAAATAAAAATATAATAAATTTTTCCAGTCCCTTAGAATTATAAATCCATACTCAAGTGGAGGAATTTTAGTCAAATATGGATTTCCTAAAGTCTTTTTAAAACTCTTTCATCATTTTATATACATATGCTGTTTTCTCATTTTCCATAAAAGAATAAAATAAAACACATACACACAAAAATGACCTCAAATTAAGGAACGCTTTGGGTAAATCTGTGACAATATTACTGACACAAAGAATACTATAAAAATATTCATCACATTGTGGAGTTTTTTTCTGTGATTGATTTCTAGAATAATGATATTCTTTTGATATTAATTATCATCGAGGGGAAAGTCTAAATACATAAGTTCTATCCTACAATATACCCCTCTATCCTTGTAGTTCTAGTAATTAAGTTTCAACTTGTCATAAATAATTTATGTATTTTATAAGTTTTTTAAGGATATAGTGTACTCAGAAAAGAAAATGCACTTTAACTATATTTAAATGCCCTATAGCTACACACATTTTATTTCTCCTTTCACCTGTCATCCTCTTAGCCTCTATTTTTCTCTCTGAGTCCCATCAATACTACCTTTCTTGAAAGAAAAGTACAAAGGTGAATAGAGAATGAAGAGACGAGTTGGAGAGTCTGTTCCATCTTTAATGTTGCCAGTATCTGGTTAAGTTAAACACTGAAGGAAAAATCAATCACCTGCCCCTCCACTTTCAAAATTGAGAATCTCAGTGTGGTTCAGTCACTTGCTACTCCTTGTCTAAACTGAGTGGCAATGACAGTGAGAAAAAAAAGAAATAGGCATTATCTAGCTGTAGTCTTGGAAGCCAAACTCAGTACCACCTTTAGACTTAATAAAAAGCAAAGGTTCCAAACCTTAGGTTAATTTCAATAATTACAAACCTTCAGGCAGTGTGATTGATTGTAGTTCCAAGATTCTCACTTACTGAGGATAAAATTCCATGAGTTTTCACATGATGAGAAATATGAGCACACAAGTATTGAATATTCGGAAGCCTAATAGTGAACCTGAAAAAAAGGAACGTTTCACACAAAGATTTTAGACAAACATGACTTCTTTACAGTTAAAGTTACATTTTGGTTTTGTGCTTTGTCTAAACTGCATAGAGCTATGAAAAACTAAAATTGCTAAACACAAAAAGTACTTGAGCAGTACAGATAAGCTAATCAGAGAATTAAATGTTCATTAATTGGAACATCGTTTAAATAATTTATTTGTTCCTTGCGTTTGTTAACTTGTTTGCTTGCCTGTTTTGAGTCATGTCTATCCTTGTACCATTGCTGCTGTTACCTGAAACTGAAGTGATAGAGACTCATTAATGCAGATTAGTGTCTAAAAGTGAGCAACACTTATAGACAGCAATTCTTGTTTTCTTTTCCCAAATATTCTCTTGAGTTAAGAAAAGCCAAGAGGCTAGTTACTAGAGGAGAATTAAGCCATCTCAAACAAACAACAGGCTTAATTCTTTTTTTCTCTGGTGTTTATAAAGGAGCAGATTACCCATCCTTGGAATAGATGTTCTGCTACTTTGCATTCTGATTATGGTAGCTGATGGCAACCACACAAGCACATTCCCAAAGTTTAATAATAATGCATATTTTTATTCTTTCAGAAACAAAGTGATAAATGTTCTCGATATTCCAGCACTGTAATCTCTGCTAAGGTGGCATACTTTAGATCCAGCAGAAAGAATGCATAAATTGGAATCTATGTACCAGGGAGATTTTTATTACATGAGCATTTTATTACATGATGTAAGAAATGATGCTACAGGAGTTTGGCAGGAAATCAAAACTCATTGTACAAGATCAGATTTAAATATAGTATCATGTTTTAATCTATTTTTGCCTTTGTCAAATTGACAGTCATCTTTTGTCTTGTAATTAAATATCAGTTTGGACCCTCAGGCCTCTGAGACAAATTGGTTGTATTCTTATATGTTAAAACTGACTTAATTCAGTTCAATCTTTTAATTCTTCTTCCTTTAATTACTTAGTAACTCAAACTAATAACTGGTTTTGTTTCTTTAAACTTATCATGTAGTCTTGCCAAAGCAAATTGCTGTATCTGATTTCATGTGAACGCCAAGTTGCTTAGCAACTTAAATCTGCCTTATATTTCATCTTTTTTGCATGCTCTTTAATTTCTAAATTTTTATCAGGGTGTAATTTTAGTCATATATCCATATTTATTCTTTTTTTATTATTCACACAATTAGCACTTGGTGTTCCATTGAGTTTTGGGGTGAGGGTTGATGTAGAACAGGGACAACAGTGGGGAAAGAGAGAGGAGAAAGGGGGATGGAAGGTAAAAAACAGATGGAGTGGAAGTAAGAGAGGAAAGAGAAAAGAATAAGGGAATTCATTTGTAGTATTCTGTTCTTGACTTTTTTAGATTTGTAAAATCTTATTTCTTTTTCACCTTTCATATGTGGCTCACACGTTCCGCATTGTCTTCCAGGTACCAAAGCTCTTGTTTCTAACCTCTAAGAGAGGGGATTTAGTCATCTGTGGTAGTTCCCGCACTATTTCAAGCATAATTGGCATTCAGGCTCTGAAGACTCTTAAAACAGACCCAATTCAGAGCCTTGTGTGGTTCTATCCCCAGAGAGAAATTATCCCTTTGGGAGGTTTGTCATCTTTGGCAAGAAGAAAATGGTGTTACTATTTTGTGCTTTCATTGTGTCGTGGCAGACAGGCAGTGACTTTTCAGCCAGGTCCGTAGGCTAATTGTAGAAATGATGGAAAATGTCAGAATTTAAAGGGGAAAAAAATGTCTTAAAAGTAAGTGACAGTTGTCACTTTGCTTATTTTCTGCTATTTGCTGTAATAGGCACCAAACTATAAAGGAGCATTTGAAGGAGAAGAAAGATTTGTTTCACATATGCATAATATTGAAAGGAAATGAGCTTTAAATATTGGTGTACATTCCTTCAGAATGTAATTACCATACATTACCCTATCACTCCTCTTCTTCATCAGAGGCCAAAAAATAATTTCTCCAGCAACCTTCCATTCTTCCATACCCACTTTCATAAATGCACATTCAGAGGTGCATTGCTTACAAATCAGGAAAACAAATGTCAACAGGGAGAGTGAGAGCCTATTAATTTTGTGCATTCTTTTTGAGAACAACTGCTTCAACCCAGCTATTATTTGTCTGATGCTTAAAGTAATCTTCCAGCTTAAAAGTGTGAACTGTTGGTTTCAACTTATTTATTAGTTTGCAGCTCATATTTAAATAAGGCAGTGACACTGCTTGTTTAATGAACAGTAACTTAATTTTAGATTTTGTTTACGGAATTTTGAGTGATTTTTTGACATCTTCATATTTTTCCACTCTGCTTTTTTTTTTTCTGCTTTTTAGAAGCTCTACAGTACGTGAAAGTGAAAGTTGCTCAGTTGTGTCCAGCTCTTTGCAACCCTATGTACTATACAGTCCATGGAATTCTCCACACCAGATACTGGAGTGGGTAGCTGTTCCTTTCTCCAGGGGAATCTTCCCAACTCAGGGATAGAACCCAGGTCTCCACATTGCAGAAAGATTCTTTACCAGCTGAGCCATCAGGGAAGCCCTTTGCAATTCAAAACTAAGCCTTTTTGGCCAGGTGTCATTTCTTCCATGTCTCTGTTATTTGAAAAATTTCTCTCATCTTTTTATGGTACATGGTAATGGTACATGGAAGTGTCTCTTTCTATGTTCATTGCAAGCAGAATTATTTTGTCCACTCCGAATTCCATCCAGCTTGACAGTATATGAATATGAATAGCAGCAGTCTCAGTCATCTTCCAAACTGCCCTCATGGTCATTTGAGTGAGTAACCTAAAGGGAAGTGTGTGGCCATAAATGCCTGTAACCAGGTCTTTCAACATCAGGCACTGCATGGTTTCCCCCAACAGCCATCACCATCTTCCTTTCCTGGTTGTTTACTTTTATTTTTGTTCAGGGTGTCCAAAGCCACTTGAAGAAACCATACCTCACATGATCTGGAAGTAAAATCTATTATCTATACACTGGAGCTATATTTGGATGCTCTCAAGAGTTTAATTCTTTGAGCACCATAAAAGAGCTCTGGTTACAGTCATAAATAGGAGGAGTATATTCTTCCCTACTTTAAGTCAGAGTGTGTCCTTGGAACTCTGAATCTCTTTGTACCCATCGTTTGCAAGGTGATCATAATAGTTCATCGATGTTTTCCTCAAGTTTCTTGTAGGCTGGGTAAGGACAGTTACCGCCACTTTAGTGAACTTAGCTTCTCTATTACTGGAGCTTCCCTCTTGCCTCAGACAGTAAAGAATCCTGCAGGAGAGAGACCTGAGTTTGATCCCAGGGTTGGGAAGATCCCCTGGAGGAGGGAATGGCTACCCACTCCAGTATTCTGGCCTGGAGAATTTCATGGATAGAAGAGCCTGGCAGGCTACTGTCCATGGGATCACAAAAGGAGTCAGACACAACTGAGTGACTTTCTCTTTCACTCTCTGTTACTGAGACTTCTTCCATTCTGGCCAGTACTACAAAAACTCCTGTGCCTATGATATGAGATTAAAATTCTGGGACTTGTGCATTCAGTAGGGGTGAAGTGAAGGATGTTTCCTATTTCTAGCAGCCTGCCAAAACCATACTCAGTACAGGAGCATATCTATTTTTTGTAAATGGAATTAATCTCTAAAAAGAGTTTGGGATTTTGAGATATAAAATGTAATCCCCAAGGCAGTTTGGCTTTTCTGCTTGGTGATGATTTGTTATAGCACTGAGTGATGAAACTTGCTTCTGGCAAAGGAATTCAGGTCAGTTGGAAGGGTCCATCCTCTCTCCATCATAGAGGGATGAGTTCCAGAAGAAATTAGCTATGGTTGGTATATCAACTTTCTAAAATTGCTTCCTCTCAGCAGTGAGGATATTCTTTTATATAGGTTATATTTCTCTCTTATACTTTCTGCCAAGTCTTTTCTGGGCTAAGATATTATATACTGTTTTTACCTTTTAGGAAAGACTTACCAATCAGACAGGGTGGTTCCAGGAAAGTCAGTTGCCAAGAAAAATCAGTGAAATTCTTGGGTGGATATTTGGCATTGAAGCTAAGAACGTCTCGCTTTTTAAAAAGTTTTAGTGGCTTTTTTTTTTTTTTTTTTTGAGAATCTCAACTGATAGATAGTGAATGGATATGGATTTGAAAAGAAAAATAATCCCTCAAACTGTTCCCAACACTCTTCAAAAGCGGACTCATACAAAGAATATCCTTTGGTTCATTATAGCTGTCACTGCATAGAGTGTCTGGCACTGTGAAATGTCACCCTGCCTCTACATGACCTGGTATGCAGGAGATATTCTTTTAAAAAGCTACCCCATCTTTGACTGTTAGGCTTGATTTTTCACAATTGTTTCTCAGCAGCTCATTGCTTTATCACATCATTTGATGTTGCAGTACAGTTTATCTTTCAAATATTTATTCTGGAACCTAGCTTCAGTTACCCTACTTTAACTTACTGAATAAGGGCAGAAATCCTGAACCTACATATACTATTAATATGGTGCAAGAAAGATTTCATTTGGCACTCTTGTTTCCTTCTAGAAACTCATGACAGAAAACTTGACATGGCAATTTCATTGTAGATAATTTTTATTTAAGATACACATTTAGCAGTAGGAAATAAAATGTTTTATTTACATAATTTTTCAAAAGATGTCCAGTTTTTGGTCTAGTTCATTTGAATGTTGCCCTTCTTGTTTTCATACTTCTTGATATGGGTATGTTGTAGTCTACATTGTGGGCTGTATACAAGATAGTCTGCTTTAACACAGGGAAAATATTAGAAAATTCATTTCTATTTATTTTCATCCCACCTTATTTTAAAATTGATTTTATGTATATTTTATACTATGTATAGTGAATAAGAGGGTAGTATATGTGTACATTTTATAAATAAAAGTATGCGTATATGGGTAGTGTGTGCATTTTTATTTAAGATACACATTTAGCAGTAGGAAATAAAATGTTTTATTTACATAATTTTTCAAAAGATGTCCAGTTTTTGGTCTAGTTCATTTGAATGTTGCCCTTCTTGTTTTCATACTTCTTGATATGGGTATGTTGTAGTCTACATTGTGGGCTGTATACAAGATAGTCTGCTTTAACACAGGGAAAATATTAGAAAATTCATTTCTATTTATTTTCATCCCACCTTATTTTAAAATTGATTTTATGTATATTTTATACTATGTATAGTGAATAAGAGGGTAGTATATGTGTACATTTTATAAATAAAAGTATGCGTATATGGGTAGTGTGTGCAGACTTTTTTTTTTTTGCTATGAATGTGCAATTAAAAAAGGTAAGAAACATAATTAATGGCAATCTTTCAATATTGTTTTGAAGGTGAAGTTGCTCAGTCATGTCCGACTCTTTGCGACCCCGTGGACTGTAACCTACTAGGCTTCTCCATCCATGGGATTCTCCAGGCAAGAATACTGGATTGGATTGCCATTTCCTTCCCCAGGGGATCTTCCCGACCCAGGGATCGAACCCGGGTCTCAATACTGTTTTATTAAGTGATATATTGATAAATATCCAGCACTCCTCTGATGCAAGAAGGTATTTAGTATCAATGCCATGAAGCATGATTTGAATTTTTTTCTTAAAAATTACATATTGGGAAAAGGGTCATATAATTTAACCAAAAAATACATTCCATAATCTCTTGTATATTTTCAGGTCTATTTAGCAGCATTTCCCAAATAACCATGTTAGGAACACTAATACTATCAGTGTTTTCCCAGTTGAAAGTGTCACAAAGATTGAAAAGTGGGAAGGCAGAAGAAGCCAGAACAGGTGCTTATGTTAATTAAAACTATACTGTCTGTGTCTTGATTATAAATAGTGGTTGATGCATTGGCACTAGCAAACAATGTGCACAAATCCCATTCCTGAGGGGTCTAATTATTTCTAAGGAACTTTATGGTCAGTCAGAGTCATACTCATTTGATTGGCCTCTGGTGGTGATTTATTTAAAATAACCAAAGGATCTTACCATGTTGCATTATTCTAAAATATATACAAATATTCAGTGAATTAAAACTTTGCTTCTCTTTCAGCTGCTATGTTCCCAAATCCATCATGTATTTCTTTAAATTTTTTAAGAGTTAAAGATAGATCCATTAATTCATTGTGACCCGAGGCATGAAATTAAACTACCATTTTCACAACCAACAGGAAAAACCCATGGGGTCAATTATAGTTATTGGTCTTCTTTGTTGATTGTATCTTCTAAAGTATAAAATACAGTATATCAGTTGCTAATACTCAACTATAATTAAATTTTTCAGCATGTAAGCATCTACTAATTAGTAGAAAATGCAAATTTGTCTTATCTCTAACAGAATAAATCAAATTAAAGAAATAATTTATAAAGAAATGTAATTTTAGAATAGCATCTTAAAACCGTCATGTTATGTGACTATAAAAGTGACTAAATACAACTTAGAACAATTATGAAATTGATATAAAATATTTTTTGCAATTGCATTTGAGCTGCAATAATACTTTTGGAGTTTTTGGAAAGATTGCCTAACACAAAGTTAAATAATGAAAATACAGCTTTAAAAATACTATCAATTACATGTAAAGACTATTGTTACTTTAACTAGCAGTTAGTATATATATTTTCTTTCAATGATTAGCCCATCACAAATCTAAGGGAGAATTTTTCCATGAGCCTGAAAATATCTTAACAATCATCTTCCATAGTGAGCAATAGTTTAGCATACACCCCCAAAATAAGAAATTAGAGGTCCTCAGGTTTACTTTTTAACATGGAGTCAATTAAATAGATGTTAAATAAACTATTACATGTTATGTAACATCAAAAAAAGATTTAGTAACATATTCCAGAAGATAGAGTTTCTTTTTATATCATGTTCTCTCATGCAATAAATCCTATCCAATTTTCTGTCATCATATACCTTGGCTCCAGTTCTTTTTCATTATTTCTGTCACCAGAGACACTGCATTTTCTTCTGCTGTAGAGCACTGATGTCCTTGTTGGCCACTGTTTCACCATAGTATTGTCCTTTGTGACCTACCAATGTTTCATACACAGAGTGCACACACACACACAAATCATTATTCTAATATGAATATAATCAGTTTTCTACTCTTGCTTTATAAGCTACTACAGTCTTATATGTCTCCAAAAGGAAATTTCAATATTAATCCTTATGGTGGATTCTGACTCTAGTCATAGTAATAAAGTCTCTCTGACAATGGAAACTATGTTAAAAGTTTCCCAAAGGTTATTTCAATTTACTAAGTGTATTTTCAATAAATGGTAACTCTCATAGAAATTTATATATTTATCTTTAAAAAATTGAAACAAAATTAAGGAGCATATTTGTAATGAGGGTACTGTGTTGGAAAAGGAAATTACAAAAGGAAGTAAAATGTATTGGATATATACTGTATGCTATGTTAATATTTTAAATAAGTTATTAAATCTTCACAAGTGTTTTTAAGATCAATATTTTGCTTTTACATACAATACAAAAGAAGTTGAAGCTAAAGATCATAAAATGTTTTATTCAATGGTTTACTTGAACTCATATGTCCAATTCTTATAAAACAGTTTACTTCTAATCACATAACACAGCTATGACCACCTTTGAATTATCTAGAACACTATGACATGCAGAGTAAGCTTTGAGAAAAGTGAGACCATGCAAAGTGTATTACCATCTTTTGACTCATGTACATTTCCCACAACACTTTTTGGACATAGATGATTCCACTAAGCACTGTGAAATCTACTTACATGAAAAATAAAATTAAAATATTTTTTCAAGACCCTCTCAACTCATTGCATGAATAGTTCAAAATCAGTATTCTGAGTGATAAAAGGATCCATGAAGAGATTATTTGTTCACAAGTAAAGAAGGATATCATGTTATAAACAATAGGAGAGAGATTTGATTTGGTTTATATAGTAAATAAATTTTGACATCTGTCTTGAAAGATGAGTATGAGTCTGTGGGCAAAGGGGATGGAGGAAGATATTCTAGATAGAAAAAAGCATATTCAGTTTCAAGCAATTGCATCAAGTACCTGAAACTGTAGGTGCACACAGAAAACTTAAGTATGAAAAGTGGACAGACGAGATTTCCCAGCGCTTATCTTTCATGGTAAGGAGTTTGAACTACATGCTGGCAACTGAGAAAGACTATCTAGAAAGAAGATATAAAATGCTATAGCAAGGATCAAACTTGAGAAAACAAGGCAGCTCAGCTGTTGAAATAGCAAGATACGGTGTCATTTAAAAGTTCTGAAGATAAAAGTTAGGAGGTATAATTGAGAAGACTTAGTGATCAGTGGATGGAGGACCCTGATAGGCTACAGTAAATGGAGTTGCTAAGAGTCAGGTACAACTCAGCGACTTCAGTTTCACTTTTCACTTTCATGCATTGGAGAAGGAAATGGCAACCCACTCCAGTGTTCTTGCCTGGAGAATCCCAGGGACGGGAGAGCCTGGTGGGCTGCCTTCTAAGAGGTCGCACAGAGTTGGACACGACTGAAGTGACTTAGCAGCGGTAGTAGCAGTAGTGATCAATTACATGATATGAGGAAAAAACAACTGTCTATGGAACTCCCTAAGATTCCCAAGATATATAAGAGAGGGTGGTGAGTTCCATTCAGATGTAGCCAAGCTTGAGATTCTGTGAATTGTGAAAGGAGATAACTAGTAATTCAGTTCAGTTCAGTTCAGTCCCTCAGTCGTGTCTGACTCTTTGCGACCCCATGAATCACAGCACTCCAGGCCTCCCTGTCCATCACCAACTTCCGGAGTTCCTCAGACTCACGTCCATTGAGTCAGTGATGCCATCCAGCCATCTCATCCTCTATCATCCCCTTCTCCTCCTGCCCCTAATCCCTCCCAGGATCAGAATCTTTTCCAATGAGTCAACTCTTCACATGACATGGCCAAAGTACTGGAGTTTCAGCTTCAGCATCATTCCCTCCAAAGAAATCCCAGGGCTGATCTCTTTCAGAATGGACTGGTTGGATCTCCCTGCAGTCCAAGGGACTCTCAAGAGTTTTCTCCAATACCACAGTTCAAAAGCATCAATTCTTCAGTGCTCAGCTTTCTTCACATTCCAACTCTCACATCCATCCATGACCACTGGAAAAACCATAGCCTTGACTAGATGGACCTTAGTCGGCAAAGTAATGTCTCTGCTTTTGAATATGCTATCTAGGTTGTTCATAACTTTTCTTCCAAGGAGTAAGTGTCTTTTAATTTCATGGCTGCAGTCACCATCTGCAGTGGTTTTGGAGCCCCAAAGAGATAAAGTCTGACACTGTTTCCACTGTTTCCTCATCTATTTCCCATGAAGTGATGGGACTGGATGTCATGATCTTCATTTTCTGAATGTTGAGATTTAAACCAAGATTTTCACTCTCCACTTTCACTTTCATCAAGAAGCTTTTTAGTTCCTCTTCACTTTAACTAGTAATAGCCACATACATATCTAGGTTGGAAAGAGAAAATTCAGAATCTGCAATGATAGTTAAGTTTTAGGCATAAAGTCAGCAGGGAGGAGTATTCCAAAGGAAACCTGGAAGAAAAAGATGGCCAAGAATTGAATGTGTGGAAATTTAACATTTAAGAGTAATTATGGAGAAGACAATGGCACCCCACTCCAGTACTCTTGCCTGGAAAATCCCATGAATGGAGGAGCCTGGCGAGCTGCAGTCCATGGGGTCTCTAAGAGTCGGACATGACTAAGCAACTTCACTTTTCACTTCTCACTTTCATTTATTGGAGAAGGAAATGGCAACCCACTCCAGTGTTCTTGCCTGGAGAATCCCGGGACCGGGGAGCCTGGTGGGCTACCATCTATGGGGTTGCACAGAGTTGGACACGACTGAAGCGGCTTAGCAGCAGCAGCAGGGAAAAAAATAGTAGATAGTAGGAAGAGGATCACATGGTCAAATAGAATGAAGTAAAGAAAGGGGAAAATTACAGGGAGAAGAAAGTGCTTCATTGTGTTAAATAATACAATGGTTCATTATGATGAAGATAATGGGTAAGTGGTTCATTGACTTTGGCACTTAGATCATTGAAGACCTTAGTGGGGACAGTTTCAGTGAAAGTAGTACTGATGGAAGTTATCTTTACTGGGCCTCATGAATTGTAAGAGAAGCAGTAGGGCAATAAGTATAATACTTTTTTAAGAACTTGAGTGTGAGAAGCAATAAAGATAATTTAGTTTATATGAGTTTCATGTTTAATGTTTTATCTGTCTCCTTGAGATCTGAATATATCATTAAAAATTCTGCATTTAGTATCTATATTTAGATTGCAGGAATGACTTTTAAGAAGATAAATATTAACACCTAGATGATATGGTGTTCAGTTGTTCCTGAAAACAAATGATAAGATGAACATTAGGTAGATAAATTCTCATACAACTTTTTCAATAACATAATTTCAGTGATATAATATTAACTTTTTTCCCTATAATACTCTTGCATTTTAAAAATGTCATTTAGACAGCAAGTTTCTATAATATAGTCTTGCTTTGACACTTTGCTGTCTTAAACTATTATATATCTTGTAATTAAAAGCATTTTCTTTGGGGTGAAGAAAGAAGTATATCATAAGCTTCTAATATGTATAAAATATATTCATATATTGTGACATATATACAATGTTACTAGTATAAGCCATCTTCCATAGCAGAGTGTTGAAAATCACATGCTATAAGAATCAAGGTCTAGGATTTAAATCCAAATTATTCAAAGAATTACCATCTAAATCTTTGTCAGGTTACTTAATCTCAGTTTCCTTGCATGAAAATGGGGAATTAATGTCAAATATACTTGTAAATATAAATAAGACAATTTATATGAAAGCTTTCCATTATTTCCAAAATAAATATTCACCCTTTCAAAATTTTCTGTCCCAGCAGAGGACCTGAATTTTAAACAACTGTTAATTTGTTTCTTCCTAAAACAAAAATATTTTCTTTTAAATGATTAGGTTAAGAGTAAATGTTGTTTAAAGAGCTTTAGGGAAATTAATTTTTAGAATTTTCAATGCTTGGCGGAGTATACATTTTATAGTTAGTAAGAAAACATTTCTTTTAAAATAACCCCCCTAATATATTTTTATACTAGTGAATATTTTAAATGGTAAAACCCTTGATAACCTTAAAGTAGTGCTGCCCAGTATTTTTCACAAATACACACAAACTTATTTTTCAAAATTTTTATCAATACTGATTAATAGTTGCTTCCCAGGTGGCTCAGGGGTAAAGAATCTGCTTGCCAGTCCAAGATATGTGGGTTTGATTCCTAGGTGGGGAGGATCCTCTGGAGAAGGAAATGGCAACCTACTCCAGTATTCTTGCTGGGAAAATCCCATGGACAGAGGAGCCTGATGGGCTACAGTCAATACAGTCACAAAAGAGTCAGACATTACTTAGTGACTAAGCGACAACATTGGAGAAGGCAATGGCACCCCACTCCAGTACTCTTGCCTGGAAAATCCCATGGACAGAGGAGCCGGGTAGGCTGCAGTCCATGAGGTCGCTGAAGTCGAACATGACTGAGAGACTTCACTTTCACTTTTCAGTTTCATGCATTGTAAAAGGAAATGGCAACCCACTCCAAGTGTTCTTGCCTGGAGAATCCCAGGGATGAGGGAGTCTGGTGGGCTGCCGTCTATGGGGTCGCAAAGAGTCGGACATGACTGAAGAGACTTAGCAGCAGCAGCAAGCAACAATATACTGGTTAATACTAGCGTGAAATGGGCTACGAGTATTGGTGAATATTTCTCACCTTCATGTCAAATATTGTGATAAAGTTTTTATAAAATGATAAATGAATATCATATATATTAATTTTGTTTAAATTTCAAACAAAATGTTTGTTATCAGGTTTTATGTTTCTAATGCAATGAAAATCTAGTATCAACTATTAAAAATATTGATGAATCTCTGATTTGCAGAATTGGAATTCAGGGTTAGGACTGTAACCCTGCAGTTTTTCCAAACACCACAAAAACAACAGATCAGCAGTAAATGGAAAACATTTTGTATGAAGACAAAGATTCAGAGCTGCCACATTTAATAGGAATCCCCAGCTGCACTCTCCATCACCCCAATAACCACACACTAGGTTGGCCTCCCTCCTTATGATCACTAAAAGAGTGATATTCTTCAGTCACTCCACCAGTTCTCTTGGGGATCAGTGTACTCCATGTAGAGCTCCTGAAGCAGATGTTGAGAAAATAGAACATCTTCAGTGTGGAGAGAGAGCTGTGGATAACTGGACGTTGCTCATCATGTTCACTCATAGGAAACTATTAGCCTCTGATACCTCTCGTGGAATCTAACAGGCTGTTCAAGCTTGAATGCTCGGTTGGAGGCTCAAACTGCTTTGCACCAATGAGTCAGGGGATCAGCATCTTCAAGGACACCTGCACTCTATGTGCAGAACTTAGCTGAGTAGGTCTGACCTAGAGTAAATAGGAAATACAATGAAAAAAAAAAAAACATATTCGGGGTTGGGGGGACTGGAAAATGACCAACACTTCAAAATCTGGCATGGGCTAAAATGGAATGCAATTTGAGGATTTCCCTGTGACTTATTAAAATAAATCAATTGCAGAGAGTTCTAGAAAAAGCATATTTTATCTCATCATTAGTAGATACTAGAAACAAATTCCATTAAGTATTAAAGGAAATGTTATAAGCATTTTACAGTTGAAGAAGTGGAAATATGAGAGATCTAGAAATTAAATGACTTGCCCAAATATTGTAAAGGCCTGTAGGTAGCAGACACATTGCTAGAATCCAGTTATTCAAGCTAATTATAGGAAATTATGCCATGACGATATCTGCACACAACTTTATGTTCTTGAAAATTTAGTATGAGGTAATCAAATTGTGGAAAATATGTTAAATTGTCCTTTCTCACTCTTCCCTCATATATTTTAAAACTTCTGATGGTTTTGCATACTTGTTGTCTAAAGAGAAAAGACAAGAAGCTTTAAATTCTTCAAGTTACATATTCCAGGCACACATGACAAAGGGTGCAAGGATAAGCCCTTTTCTCATGTCAGTTTAGACTTGGCATGAAGGAGTATGCAAGGACTGTCAGAATTCACTCAACTGCTGCAGAAAGCCTGCCAGCCTGCTTCATGCTATTCTTAAAGGAATGAGCAAAAAAGCTCCAGGCCTTTCCAAAGATTGTATGGAGACTAGCCAGACTTCTGGGATTCAGAATGGCTTGATGACTTTTTCATCTGTCACTTAAGCTGCCCTGACATTCAGAAACTTTGTACAAGTCCTTCTAGGTGTAAATTTAAAGTCATTAAGTGACTCTCAATATAGTTTGAAAAAAAATTAAGTCCTGCCTCATATTACTACCTCCAAAATAATGGCTGGGGGTGTTATGAAGGCTCTTCATCTATGTCCATAGATCTTCACTATTTCAGTGTAGAATTCCCCCCCCTTTCCATAAATATTTTACAATTATATTAAATGCAAATGTCTTTGGGTATATATAATAGATATTTTAGATAGAGTAGGGAACTGTTGGTGGTTTATGTTATGACTAGAGGTATTTCAGAAATCTCTTTTTATAAAGGTCAAAGTTGTTCCCACAATATAGCTAACTGAAATGAATATCCAAGATCTCATGTTTTTAAAGGCTGGTTGCTGGTGGTTTGACAGCATCTTAAGAATACTGATGGAAGAAATGTTGGTATCTCTACCAACGATTTTTTTTTAAGCGTCAGTATGCATTGGAAATACTCAAGAATAACACCCACCCTCCTATGAAAGCAAGGTGGGTGGACATGCCCTGCACATTTCCATAAACAACCATAAACATCAATCTGTCCTTGAGGCAAATATTAATCACTTTTAAATTTATTTCTCTTCTAGAGTGCCATAATATTTACTTTAATTACATCTCATCATTAAATTAATAATGAAAACAGGTTGTTGGGACTAGGAAGTAAAGCTATTACAGTAAGGCCCTTGTTATCCTCAGGCAATTGGTTTCAGGACCTCCACAAGTATCAAAACTCACAGATGCCCAAGTCTGTTGTATAGTGTGGCTTAGTGTGCATATCCACAGATACAGAGGGCTGACTGTAAATTATTTCTATGGGCTAGCTTAGAAATAAATGTCCCTTTAAGATACTACAGATGAAGGAAATTTTTCTTCTAGTTACATCATTTACTTCCCAGAGCCAAATTTGCCTGACTAGATAATGGTGAGGGTAAATACACTACTGAAGCTAAAGTTATGTACAAATTTAAGAAAATCTCTGATGAATGAATCTGTGGACAGTATCCAACTCTATCCAATAACCAGTGACTTAAATCAGATATACCATTAACTTAAATTTTTACCCTGTCCCATAGAACAAAATGGTTTTGTACAGGAGCTCCATAAGTATTTAGATAATAAAATTTTCTTGAATTTCTAATTTATGTAACTTGTAACTTAAAAACCACTCTACTTTTAAAACATGTATTTCCATTAGTTTAGATTTGCAAAATGTTTATGCTATATATATACAGCAATATCTTTTATATTAAAAAACCATATAATTATATTTTTCAGACATAAAAAATGAATTAGTCCTGCATTATAAGCAGTGACACATTTTCTTGTTTGCTGTAATTTCAATGAGTAGCTACAGTAAGCTTCCTTGGCACAACTCAGAATAGCTCATTTGGCTCTGAATGCAAAAACTTCAGTTAGTGTGAAGAGACCGGTACTGTATTAAGGAAATGAAATCATGATTTTAAGAATCTGGAAGACAAATACTAGTATCAAGAATTTTCCAGTAAGATGACAAGTATGGTTCAAAATTACTTATAATAAGGTGTTTTTGCCATGCTAGCAAAAATGATTTAATTTATATAATTAAAGCTATACTTTTAGAGTTAAATCAAAAGTCGGAGTTATTATATGGTCAAAAGTAGTTAACTGTATCACAAGACTGTCAAAATATCAATGGTAAATTTGAGAGAATACAAGTATAATACCCTGTCATCAAATGGTGAAAATATTCTTCTCTTTCACCCATCCCTGTAGTCTGGAAATTGTATTAAAAATTATCTTGACAAAATTATATGCTAGCATATACAGGCAGTTTCCAAGAAGTCAAATAAAAAAATAAAACTGACAAATTCATTATAAGAATTGAGAATAAATTAGGAAAAGGCAGAATTCATGGTGACCAGTGTCATGGTTTTCAAATATTAAAGGGCTTTATTGTGAAAAACAGATGAGTGTTGTTCCGAAAGATGGTTGTTGGGCAAATAAGGCAACACAACTTTATATAAAGAAAATTCTAGAAATTAGATTTGTTGTTAAAGTGAAAAGGCCATTTGAAGTATAGTGGATTCCGAGTGTGGGGAGAGGATTAAGAACTCGGGATCAGATAATTGTTTGTAGAAGAAATGATTCAGATATTGGTTTAAACTAGATGAACTTAGGCAATGGCAACCCACTCCAGTACTCTTGCCTGGAAAATCCCACGGACGGAGGAGCCTGGTAGGCTGCAGTCCATGAGGTCGCGAAGAGTCAGACACGACTGAGCGACTTCACTTTCACTTTTCCCTTTCATACACTGGAGAAGGAAATGGCAACCCACTCCAGTGTTCTTGCCTGGAGAATCCCAGGGACGGGGGAGCCTGGTGGGCTGCCGTCTGTGGGGTCGCACAGAGTCGGACACGACTGAAGCGACTTAGCAGCAGCAGCAGCAGCAGATGAACTTAAATGTCCCTTCTTACACTAAGGTTCTCTATGTAAAACTTTTTATAAATATGTCTTTACCATCTGGAATGGCTGCCACCCTCATGTTTAATTGGAACAGCCAATCAAATTCCAAGGTCTCTTTTCAGATGGAAATGTTTTTAGTTAATTGAATTTCTTATTTTAACAGAACAGATTCCTGTAGTCCTCATGATTGCAATAACCTTCTGTGATTTTTCTTCTGTTAAAAGAACTAAGTAATTTTAAAATGCTTATCTAATTATCATACTAATCATCTACTGTAAGAAGTATATAGTTTAATATGTTGTCATCAGTATTTGTTGCTTTTAGTCACTAAGTTGTGCCTGACTCTTTGTAACCTCATGGACTGTAGCCTGAAAGGCTTCTCTGTCCATAGAATTTCCCAGGCAAGAATACTGAAGTAGTTGCCATTTCCTTCTTCAGGGGATCTTCCTGACCCAGGGATTGAACCCTTGTCTCTGCATTGGCAGGTGGATTCTTTTCCCCTGAGCCACCAGGGAAGCCTAGAGGAAGGGAGGAAAAAAGTAAAGAAAAAGAAATGAAAGAAAAGAATAAAAGTTTATTTCATTAGAAAATGAGGAAAAACTTCATGAGGGAATGACAAGGGAGATAATACTTAAAATAAGAGAGATGGAAATTATTTGACTTGACAGAGACAGAGAAAATAATCCAAATAAAGGAAGCAGCTGGCAAAAATGGAAATGAGGAAACACATAAAACTTACAGTAAGTCATGACCTCAGTAAGCTGAGGAACAACTCTGGAGATATGATTAGGGTATCTCAGGTATAGCTTTGTTAAGGCTTAGAAACTTTGTACTTAATTCTGTAGGCAACAAGGAATGATTAAAGACTATGAGTAGGTGAGCAATAGGATTAGAAAAAATTGATTTTATGAATTATGTGACATGGATTAAAAAGGGGGAAAGTCTGGCTTCAGAATCACCAGTTGTGAGGTTATAAAATTGTCTTAATAATTTTGAAATGGTGGTGGTGGTGGTTGGAAAAGTGAAATGTGTTCTTTGTTCTTAAGTCATATTTGGAAAGTCTGGAAGGTTATTGCTTAGAAAAGATGCTTCCAGAACAGGTCTGATAATCACTTTGGCCACCAGATGTACAGATACAGACTTTATCTATTGAAGCATGTGCAAGTATGCTTGATGATAAACGACACTTGCTTGAAAACACTACTTAAAACATAAACAATTGCTTCTCTTTGTGATGCCTGATGTACTTGAGTAAACAGCCTCAAGTCTATATGGATCTTGAGGAAGAAATATTTATTAAATATTTGAGAGGCTTCACTGGTGTGAAAAATGATTATGACTACTACAGCACATAGTGGATGAGGGCTTATAAACAGAATATTCAATGTACTTAATATCAAGTGCTGAAAGGGTTTTCATTTGTCCCTAATGTATTGAAAGTATTTTAAACTACAGCTTTTGATGGGTCCTGTCACTCTACTCTTGCTATGACCCCACTGGACCATCATTCTTTTCATTTCTTTCAGTGCAGTCATACTTATAATAATGAACTAAAAGGCAAGTGGAGTCATACAAGGTTAGGATAAATAAGAAAGGACTACGTAGTCTTAAAGCTGAGAGTTCAATTGACTGTTGCTAGAACTGTTTAAAAACCAGTATGACAACATGTTTTAGGGTTTAATCATAGGATATGGATCAAGAACAGAAAACTATTCATGTGGCATGCTTATTATTCTAAAGCAGTCCTTAGAAACTTTCTTTTGAAAGTCATGAAAAATCTGTTTTCAGACATATCAAGTTAATAAAATGAAATTGCATGCATGCCTTCCTTTACTCCCATCATCATCCACATTATTAGAAAGTGAGTGTCATCATCAAGTAGGATTTATTAAAAGCGCCCATGTACTAAGTGCTTTCATTTTAAATTCAAGTGAGGATTTGCTTACAAATTTTGTATGCATATTTTGGCAGTATGTCTATTCTTGAACTTTTATGACAGTTTTTAGAGTCTGTTATAATTCCTGAATTATTTGCTCCTTATAATTGGGTGTCCATTGTAGCAGACTAGCTGAACTTCTTCCATTGCAGATCTGCTTGTCTTCTAGTGGCTTTTGTTTTTTCTATGTAAAAAACAATTTTAATAAGTATCACAGTTAATGATTCTATAGGATGATGTGATAGGTTTCTGTTAACTTGCTTGACCAAATAAGATTCATGGGCCACATTTTGAGTAGCATTGCATCACCTGAAAGCTTGTTAATATGTAGCACCTTAGGCCCTAGTCCAGAACTACTGAATCTGAAGCTGCAGGGTAGTGAGATTCCCATTTGATTCATATGCCCTGTAAGCTTTGAGAAACACTTCTATATTTAGTTTGCATTGTAAACTGGTTTGGAATCAAATTATTATAGTCAAGTTTTATAACAAGAGATAAGTTGAGTGTGCTTCACTTCTCTTTGAATATAATTTATAACCATACAAATATGGTGAATATTATGCTTTTGTTCATGGTTGCTGAACCACTCAGGTGAAAGTTATGGTACAAATTAATTATTCCTTAAGTGACAGTTCCTGAGTATACATTTAGTACTTTCTCCCCTTGTATCTGGAGAAGGCAATGGCACCCCACTCCAGTACTCTTGCCTGGAAAATCCCATGGATGGAGGAGCCTGGTAGGCTGCAGTCCACGGGGTTGCTAAGAGTTGGACACGACTGAAGAGACTTAGAAGCAGCAGCAGCTCCTAGTATCCACTGGTGCTTTCACCTTTGTAAGGCAATTTTTTAAATGATGTTATCTGTTAAAGAAAGGCGGTACTCATTCATCACAAATGAGGGTGGACAGTGTCAGGCAGCAGAAAGATGGAAGGTGAGGGGAAATGGTTTATAATCGAACTCTATTTTGTGTTAGTGACATTCTGTGAGGCAAATTAAACACTTCGGAGTCTTGAGGTAAATGTGAACTAGATTGTATCTAATGTTTTCAATAATAAAATTTTAGGAATAATATTCATAGTAAGAGTTTTTATTCATTTGTCATTATAAACACACTGAAGCCTTGATATTACCAGGGTTTCATGGATATAAATAGACAAGGGAGTTAAGGTTAAAAAGATGAATTTTGAATTCAGACATGCTTGCCATTTGCAGAAGTTGTTTGGCTCTAAGCAATTTATTGTTTGTACTTAATACCTCTATGGCACTGTTGTGAGAATTAGAGAATATATTTACTGTATCCTGTATATAATGCCTTATACATGAAGGTTAGTCACTCAGTCGTGCCTGATTCTTTGTGACCCCATGGACTATAGCCTGCCAGGCTTCTTGGTCCACGGGGTTCTCCAGGCAAGAATACTGGAGTGGGTTGCCATGTCCTTTTCCACTTATACATGAACGTCATTAGTAATTGGCTCTTTTAATTAGTTTTATCTTCTCTAGCTAAAATAATAAAATAGCACAAGTGTATTTATTGATAATGTTTTGAAGGATATTACATTTAGATAATGAAGGCCTACAATTTCTTCATAACATTGGTATCTATAACATAACATTGGTTATATAAAGGGTTACTAATTTTAAAATGCTTTCACATTCTTGAGGATTATCTAACAGATAATTAAATATGCCTCTCATTATAAGACATTTTAAACTGAATGTATTCATCTGGCAATATTCTTCATCCTAGAATAGCTGTTTATTGTTCTAAGTTATTTTATATTATCAGCTGACTTCTTATGGATCCTGATGGAAGGACATAAGTAAAATGTATGGATCTGTGGTTATAGATAATGCTTGCTCAGAATAATCACCTTTGAAGGCTGTAAAAATACCCATGTCCAGGCCCTTTCCACAGAGTTTCAGAATAAACTGGTCTGGGGTAATCTTCAGGCATCAGATTTTTAAAAGCTTTTATGTAATTCTAATGTGCAACTACAGTTGAAACTCTCTGTTGCAGATAAGCTCTTGAATTCATTGTTGGCAAATGCTATAAATGAACAGAATATATTGACAGATTTCTTAAACAGATGAAATTCAAGCCCTGTCAACAACTTGTATGTGAGTACACTTATTATTATATGTGAATACACTTATTATGCACAAACGTGCTCACCCATCAAATTTAAGGCAATACTCAGTGAAATCCAAATAACATATTTTCAGTGGAAAAAAGGTTTCTAAACAACAGCAGCAAAAGTCATTTAAGGATAATCATTAATCAGAAACTCACCGCTTTCTGAATTGATTTGTTGTTATAGAATCTTCCTGTCATTTCATGTGTTATTATGTTCTTCATTTTAAAAAATGTGTCATTTTCAATCTTACACAAATTTAGGATATGCATCATGACAGTCATAAAATTAATTAAATGAATATATTAGGGTATTCTAATAATACAAATATTTGATTTAGTTATCATTTAAATATAGAATCATATTTGTGATTTGAATTTCTTTTCTTCATTGTTGGCACATCTTACAATAGTTATAACTTCTCATACTTAAGTATTCAAATTGAGCAGGATATAGTTGCTTATTTACAAATAAGCAAAACAGAAAATGTTTCATAGTTTGAGCAAATGAAAAACTAAAATAAAGAAGCTTTAATATTGTATATTGTGGCCATTAGGGCCTTCTAATACCAAAGAATAAAATCAGCTCTTTTTCTATATAATCCCCATCTTGTTTCTACAAGATTCGTAATTAGTAGGTGCCTTGAATATGGATATTTTTATGGCAGAATTTTTTTTTTCCAGTACACTTGAAATTTCTCCAGAAGATTTATATTTTTGTTGATAACACTTTTACTGGAGGGTTTTTCTTCCAAAGTAGGGATTAGACATTTTTCAAAGGCCTCTGACTCAAGATTTAGATAGACTCTTCTTAAAATAGTGCAGCAAAGAATTCTCATAGACTCTTTGCATGTAATTATCATTCTATTTTTGTGTATCTCTTTCTGTCTGTCTATCCTATGTGTGTGTGTGTGCAATCCACGTGTGTAAACTTGTTAAAGAGTAATTATTTGGTTGTAAAATTTATGAAGTACAAAATTTGTTTATTCAGATAATCAAACTATAAATTTATTATAGATTTAGCAGAAGAAAAAAATAAAAATAGTTGCATAAAAAGATAATATTTCTAGACCGATGTGAAGAAAAGAAAAGGAGAGGCGTTAATATATATGTGTGCATGTGACTGTAGGAAAGTATAGATATAGGTGGATGTATGAATACACATATATATATGAATCCATTCATGACTTTATTCTCACTCAAGTTTGAGGTCCCTTTGATGTGTCATATTGATAAAGTTTTTGTTGTTAAAATTGTTTTAGAATTAATATCAGTGCTTCCATCTTATATGTATAGTTTGAATAGAATTTAATTCCGTTCTAGTTTAAATTTTATTAATTTGTATTTTATATAATTAATATTTAAAGATATCAGAAACAATTTTTAAAAACTGCATTTTTATAAATACTTATGAGTTAACCTTCAAAAAAGAAGTGAAGATAAATGTGTTTAGGATATAAAGAACAATTTATTTCTTGTCATTTTTTCTTTAAATGCTGTAATTTATTGATGAAATATGATAACAGATATCAGGGAGTGGATAAATAAATCACACAGAAGCTCTATTTGATGATAGATAGAATCATGTGTTTCAGTTTTTGTTTTATGGATAGACTGATCATCATCTACAGAAAATAAATAGTGAACCCACAATTATATACCTAAAAGGAGAGCCAGATTTGAAAGTCAGTTCTTTGCCTTCATATCTCATTATGATGCTTTAATTTCAGTGACTCTCTATTTCAGTCTTTCTGATTTCCTGTGTCACACTACCAGAGATACAGATTCAATATACTCCTCAGGCTTTTGTTGGTGCCAAAAATAAATATTGGTTTTATTTCTGTTTAAAACATCCTGAAATATGCCCTAATCATAAAAATTAAGAATAAATTTACTTTGGAGTTATTTTGTGGTAATGAAAGTATATTTTAAATATATATATATATTTAAAACCTTGTATGTTTTCAGCCAATCATTAATCAAAAGTATCCATCATTTTCATAATTTTTCTTTTGCTGAAATTTTAAACCAGAGATACAAATCCAAGTCTTTATGTGATAGCCAACAATGTTCATGTTTATTTAATACTGGAATCTCTTTATAGTATAAGAATATTTTTTAAGAAAAGTAATTCTAAAATTGTAGTTTAAACAAGGATTATTTTATGTTTGATAAATATCTATTAAAATTCCTCTTAACAAAAATAATTTTATCATGATAAATAATATTCTTGAGAGTGTAAGAAAACATAAAATTATACTGTAATACAATGGAAATCCCACTATATCTTGAAGAATATAAGTGTGCTATTGTTGCTATTATTCACTGTTTTCTTGAGACTCTAGCTAATGAATGAATGTAATAAAAGATATAAAAATTTTAACAATTAAAAAGAAGACAAAGTGTTCATTATTTGCAGGTGATATAGCCTCAAAATTCCAAGTGAGCCTATGAACAAACTATTAGAACTAATAAGAGAATCTATCAGGGTCGGTGAAGTCGCTCAGTTGTGTCCGACTCTTTGCGACCCCATGGGCTATAGCCCACCAGGCTCCTCAGTCCATAGAATTTTCCAGGCAAGAGTACTGGAGTGGGTTGCCATTTCCTTCTCCAGGGTAGAGAGATATAAGATGAACATCCTCAAATCAATACTGTTACTTTGTATCAATAAAAACCAGTTAAAACATAATAGGAAAATCAGTTCAGTTCAGTCCAGTTGCTCAGTTGTGTCCGACTCTTTGTGACTCCATGAACCGCAGCACACCAGGCCTCCCTGTCCATCACCAACTCCAGGAGTTTACCCAAACTCATGTCCATTGAGTCGGTGATGCCATCTAACCATCTCATCCTCTGTCATCCCCTTCTCCTGCCTTCAGTCTTCCTCAACATCAGGGTCTTTTCAAATGAGTCAGCTCTTTACATCAGGTAGCCAAAATATTGGAGTTTCAGCTTCAACATCAGTCCTACCAATGAACATCCAGAAGTGATTTCCTTTAGGATGAACTGGTTGGATCTCCTAGCAGTCCAAGGGAGACTCTCAAGAGTCTTCTCCAACACCACAGTTCAAAAGCATCAATTCTTCGGCACTCAGCTCTCTTTATAGTCCAACTCTCACATCCATACATGACTACTGGAAAACCATAGCCTCGACTAGACGGATGAATAGTCCCATCTAAAATACCATTGTATGAGAACACTTCTAGCAATAAATGCACAAAAAAAATATTACTGAACTGAGAACAGTTACTGAAGGACTATTCGTCTGTAACAATAACAAAGAATACTATCAAAAATGATAGATTCTTATTCCCAAAATATTGCTTTAAAAATAATATTTCTAAATTAACTTATTCTTTCCCATTGGCTTTCATAGCAATATTAGAGTATTTTCAACCCTTAAACAACAGGGTTTGAACTGAGCTGGTCCAATTTATTTTTTTCAATAGTAATTGACACAGTTCTGCGTGATCCCATTCCAGGAATGTTTGAATCCACAGATGCCGCTCAGATAAGGAGGAATCACCCACATGGAGGGCTGACTATAAATTACAGGAGCATTTCAGACTGTGTAGATGGTTCCCCCAATCTGTGAGTTGCCAAGGGTTATCTATAATTTCTGCCAGAAACTATGTCCCTTTAGCATAGTATTTTAAATGCCGCTTTTAATGGAAAAAAAAGAAAGAAGACTACTCATAACAGCTTAAAATGCTCATTTCTAGTCATGGACCTTGCAAGGGAGACCATGTTACAAGAAATTCAGCATTACAATCCATATCAGAGATGCATATGAATGGCCTGCATATATCTCAAATAATGTATATTATTACCAGAACCTTATAGTAATGATACTACTGGCAATAGTACATATACCATCAATATCTGATTTCTTAAATTAAGATGGGAATTAGTTTATACATTGCTTAAATGATTGCTGCTGCTCTTGCTAAGTCACTTCAGTTGTATCCAACTCTGTGTGACCCCATAGATGGCAGCCCATCAGGCTCCTCTGTCCCTGGGATTCTCCAGGCAAGAATACTGAGGTGGGTTGCCATTTCTTTCTCCAATGCATGCATGCATGCTAAGTCGCTTCAGTTGTGTCTGACTCTGTGCAACCCTATGGACAGCAGCTCACCAGGCTCCTCTGTCCAGAGGATTCTCTAGGCAAGAATACTGGAGCAGGTTGCCATTTCCTTCTCCAGCTTAAATGATTAGTTTTTCATTAAAGATATCTCACCAAGTTTAGATGATCCTTACCTGGTCTATTTCCTTTAAGTCTATTCAAAGATATACCTGGGCAGCAGAAGTTACAGTTTGTGAGTAAGTCACAATTGATGGTCATGGACAAACTAACTAAACAGAAAAGCAGATTTTACTTATGGAGTGCTTCGTCTGCGCTTTATTCTTTCAGGCCAAATGCAAGTAGTACCTCCTACACCTCAGGCACATCAATGAGTACGTGAAAAATATAGATAAAGCACAAACAAAACGCAGGATACATGTGTACCTTAATGTTCATCGCACCGCTGTTTATAATAGCCAGGACATGGAAACAACCTAGATATCCATCAGCATACAAATGGATAAGAAAGCTGTGGTACATATACACAATGGAGTATTACTCAGCCATTAAAAAGAATACATTTGAATCAGTTCTAATGAGGTGGATGAAACTGGAGCCGATTATACAGAGTGAAGTAAGCCAGAAAGAAAAACACCAATACAGTATACTTATGCACATGTATGGAATTTGGAAAGATGGTAACGATAACCCTGTATGCGAGACAGCAAAAGAGACACAGATGTATAGAACAGTCTTTTGGACTCTGTGGGAGAGGGAGAGGGTGGGATGATTTGGGAGAATGGCACTGAAACATGTATAATATCATATAAGAAACGAATCGCTAGTCTAGGTTTGATGCAGGGTGCAGGATGCTTGGGGCTGATGCACTAGGATGACCTGGAGGGATGGTGTTGGTGGGGGGAGGTGGGAGAGGGGTTTGGGATTGGGAACATGTATACACCTATGGTGGATTCATGCTGATGTGTGGCAAAACCAATACAATATTGTAAAGTAAAATAATAATAATAATAATAATATATACAGGATACAATACCATTTATTTGTATTTGGTATTCCAATGAAGTAGGAATATCTTGTTTTATTTTTGATTGCTTGTTTGTTGATTTGCTTAGCTACATATTTCTTTCACTTCAGAAGCAAACAGTACAAGTGAGAGCAATAGATTTTTTTCCCCCTAAGAACACACTATGGGCTTCCCTGGTGGCTTAGACAGTAAAGAATACACATTCATTGCAGGAAACCTGGTTTGACTCCTGGGTCAGGAAGATGGGAATGGCAACCCACTCCATTATTCTTGCCTGGAACATCCCATGGAGAGAGGAGCCTGGCAGGCTACAGTACATGGAGTCACAAACAGTTGAACAGGATTGAGTGACTAAGCATGCACATACAAGAACACATTATAAGGAGAAAAAAGAAAGGAAACTTTTGAGGAGTAGAAAATTCCAGTTCATTACTAAGAGCTTAAACACACTCACACATGCATGAAGGCAGATCCTGAGCCCTACTCCCAACACACAACTTGTTTCCAAACTTATAGCCTGCTGCTATATTAACTAAATCCTAACTTTTTCAAAGTACTGTAAAATAAATATTATTTGATCAACACTATGCTTTAATATTTTATCTTTAATATTTAAGGGTGAAAATGCTCAAAAACTTGTGGACAGACCTAAGCAAATGAAAAAAAAAAAGAAAAACAGGTTAACAAAAAGTTCCCATAATTTTATTTCTTATCATTATTTAATACAAAGCAATTAAACATATGTGTTTTTAAAATCATTTCTGTATATATTCTTATTCTAACTGACTTTAAGTAAATTGTAAATATTGCATTTAAAATAAAGGGAAAATACTTACAGGACAGAGTCAAAAAAAAATCAAATTTGAAATTGCCATTTAGTTTTTTAATAATTTTTACTTATTTTCATTAAAAGTTTTAATTATTTAAAAGCTCATGAAAAGTGATTAGTTGGATAACAAATTATGAATTATTATATAGAGTAAAATATAGCAATTTAATATTTGAAGTTTTAAAAATGCATAAGTAAGGTATTCTCTTATTTTTCTTTCTTACTGTGCTCAGAACTTTAGTTAAATATCACACTTCTATAACAGAAAAATTCAGAAAATTCTACATCCCCAATGACATTGATATTTACATTCATTATGGAATTCTTTTAAAATTAAATCTCCACCTACAAATAATATCAGAAATAGATTTTATTTAAGTGTATATTCATTTTTTTTACAGAAGTAAATATTTATTAAACTTACATTTTCATATATTTTCAATAGTATAGTTTAATATCAAAACAATAATTATATTCTTAAATTTATATAGTCTCTCTATGAAAATTCTCTTATGGCAACTTACTCTATGGGGTAATTTGTCCAAATAAATTTCAGTGATCAAGACCATGAAGGTGTGATTTTTGACGAACAATGATAGAACATCCTTAATTATTTATTTTTTGTTTTCAATTGTATAATGCTATTATTCAGGTTATTATTTATACTGCATAAGAAAGTATAATTATCTTATATGAAGTCATTATATTACTATCAGGAAGTGTTTTAATTGTGTAATTAAACTAAATTTGCTAAAACATTTTTGTTCTAAATGAGTTTACTATTCTACTATTGGTTACTATGGACTTTATGGGTTTAAATTGAAACTTCACCTGGAATAAGTGAATAAGAGGAATTTGAATAACATAATATTCAGGAATCTCATGGTAATCTGATTTTTAAACTACAAATATATTTACAAACATAAACTGCAATTAAGTTTAATATCATACAAATAATAATGTTTAGTTTTCTAATATCACTTTGATATTAATCAAAATACAAACTTTGATAGTATTTCGTACATACTTTCTAAAGTTGAAGCTAACTTACCTCTGAGTCATAGAAAAATATTTCTATCAAGCTACAATAAGCTTTCAATGTAAATTTAATCTTCTTGACTAATAATTTAAATGATTTTCTAAATGTCTTGATTTAAATGAAATTCACTCAACTGGGCATAT
The DNA here is from genome assembly GCA_006408695.1 of Aepyceros melampus. NCBI lineage: Eukaryota > Metazoa > Chordata > Mammalia > Artiodactyla > Bovidae > Aepyceros > Aepyceros melampus. The sequence continues at coordinate 17,545 of SJXQ01004868.1, read as the reverse complement.
ATGTTTTCTGAATTTAATCTCTGATGATCCAAAGGAAAAAAAAAATGAAAGAAAAGATTTTAGTGTCATAACTGGCAAACAAAACAGCAGATTTTAGAAATACAGAGCTAATGCCATGTACTAAATGTCATAATCAAAGCTACATATGAGATGACATAAATCTTTCTATCAACCTTACATATTTTTAAACATCCAAGTATTTGGATCATAGAACTAGATAAAGTTATGAAATCTGAGTCATAAGTTAGAATGAAGAAAAAAGATGTAATAATCATACAAACTTTCAGTGGGCTCTCTTATTTTATTTGGCTTTAAAAATAATCTGGTGCCTTTGGGACAAAGGGAATTGTATTTGAAGTGGACTATTTTATTAATATTTTGAAATGGAATAAAGATTTTTTTTTAACTAGTCAATTATCTGAAAATGAGAACAGAAGTTCTACCTTGACAAGCAGAATGTCTTAAAATAAATACTGGGGGTGTATTAAAACTCATTAAAAAAATGCATGGGAAAAATTCCCTGTTTCACTTGACAGCTCACTCTAACACATTAGCAGCTTCCTCCTGGGTGTTGGAATTAATTCTGCCACAAATATATTTAGTATGTTTCAGGTCCCCTCCCCAGTAGGTTTCCAAACTTCATTCTTCAAGTTATTGCTGCTGTTCTATGTCTCGTGCTGTGTAGAGAAATGATAAAATATTGAAGGAAATGGACTACTTTGGATAGTCGACATAATCTGTTCAATTGTTTTTGGTACAACTTCCTTCTTTGCTTCAAGGAATTCTCAAAGAATTTCTTTGTCTTTGCTAATCTTGCTCTAGGAAGAAAATTTGAATCAATTTTTTGCATTCTGTTTCCAGTAAGAGATAGAGTTGGACTAACACTGCTGCTGCCATTCTTTCTCCAAAGAGTATTCTGTTTCATACTAGTAAGATTTAAGATTTTGAGATGTTCTTTAAAGAGGAATATTGGAAGAGTACATGTTCTGGAAATGGACCGTTTATATGATTCTGACATAGACTTTCTCATTTGTTTATATTTTTACTCAAGAATAACAAATGATCTACTTTCCTCTTGTGATCATCTATTCTTTTCCTCAATGAGATTATTTTTAGTTTTGAATTTATGGTTTAGTGAAGATAAATAGAATCTTATACAAAATAATAAAGGAGACTTTCAGATATTTACTCTGAACTATAATTTGTAGTTGCTAAATAGAGCTATACACATTTTCATAGGGTTTGTGATCATAGCCACCATTTTCTCAATCTTGTACTCTCTCTCTCTTTTTTTTTTGGTCTCACTTTATTTATAAAGAAAGGGAAAATGGTATTGTTATTCGAGAACAACAAACAGCTTCCAACCTAAGGAAACTGTAATTAATGAATTAACTTTTGGCTGCCCTGGATGTTCATCACCGCACAGGTCTTTCTTTAAGTTGTGGTGCACAGGCTTCTCACTGCAGTGGCTTCTCTGGTTCCAGAGCACCAGCTGTGGATCGCGCGGGCTTGAGTAGTTGCAGAACATGGACTCAGTAGTTGCAGCTCTGGGGCTCTAGAGCACCGGCTGAATTGATGTGGCTCTTGGCTTTGTTATTCCAGGGCATGTGGGATCTTCCAGATCAGGGATCGATGTGTGTCTCCCACATTGGCAGGTGTATTCTTTACTGCCGAGTCACCAGGGAAGCCCAAGGGAACTTTAGAGACATGACAATTTTTAGGGAGTGTTTAGGCACTGTGGCAATAACATGTCTGATAACATCGCTCAGGCTAGACCCCTTCTTTATATAGTTTTATTCCACTCTCTTCCTGGTTGGCTGATTTAATAATAGATGACGACTACTCTTCTAGGAGGACGGAATACAACTTTAACCGGTTTAATTAAGATTATTTTATTAGGGCTTGTGATTAGTTGCTCAGTCATGTCTGCCTCTTTGCAACCCCATGGACTGTGGCCCACCAAGCTCCTCTGTCCATGGGATTCTCCAGGCAAGAATACTGGAGTGGGTTGCCATGCCCCGCTCCTCCAGGGGATCTTCCCAACCCAGGGATTGAGACCAAGTTTCTCATGTTGCAGGTAGGTTCTTTACTGTCTGAGCCACCAGGAAAACCCATTTTATTAGGGTTTAATGGGTTATATGCACATTTTCTCTTAACTAGTGTGCCTCATGCATTGTGTTTTACTTGCTGGATATGTTTCCAAAATACTATAGATAGAGTGCCTGATGAACGGAGGTTTGTGACATTGTACAGGAAACAGGGATCAAGACCATCCCTGTGGCAAAGATATGCAAAAAAGCAAAATGGCTGTCTGGGGAGGCCTTACAAATAGCTGTGAAAAGAAGAGAAGTGAAAGCAAAGGAGAAAAGGAAAGATACAAGCATCTGAATGCAGAGTTCCAAAGAATCAAAGAATAGCAAGAAGAGATAAGAAAGCCTTCCTCAGCAATCAATGCAAAGAAATAGAGGAAAAGAACAGAATGGGAAAGACTAGAGATCTCTTCAAGAAAATTAGAGACACCAAGGGAACATTTCATGCAAAGATGGGCTCGATAAAGGACAGATATGGTATGGACCTAACAGAAGCAGAAGATATTAGGAAGAGGTGGCAAGAATACACAGAAGAACTACACAAAAAAGATCTTCACGACCAAGATAATCATGATGGTGTGATCACTCACCTAGAGCCAGACATCCTGGAATGTGAAGTCAAGTGGGCCTTAGAAAGATTCACTACAAACAAAGCTAGTGGAGGTGATGGAATGCCAGTTGAGCTATTTCAAATCCTGAAAGATGGTGCTGTGAAAGTGCTGCACTCAATATGGCAGCAAATTTGGAAAACTCAGCAGTGGCCACAGGACTGGAAAAGGTCAGTTTTCATTCCAATCCCAAAGAAAGGCAATGCCAAAGAATGCTCAAACTACCGCACAATTGCACTCATCTCACATGCTAGTAAAGTAATGCTCAAAATTCTCCAAGCCAGGCTTCAGCAATACGTGAACCGTGAACTCCCTGATGTTCAAGCTGGTTTTAGAAAAGGCAGAGGAACCAGAGATCAAATTGCCAACATCCGCTGGATCATGGAAAAAGCAAGAGAGTTCCAGAAAAACATCTATTTCTGCTTTCTTGACTATGCCAAAGCCTTTGACTGTGTGGGTCACAATAAACTGTGGAAAATTCTGAAAGAGATGGGAATACCAGACCACCTGACCTGCCTCTTGAGAAACCTATATGCAGTTAAGGAAGCAGCAGTTAGAACTGGACATGGAACCACAGACTGGCTCCAAACAGGAAAAGGAGTACGTCACCCTGCTTATTTAACTTATATGCAGAGTACATATTCAAAAGCATATTCAAAAGCAGAGACCAAAAGCATATTCAAAAGCAGAGATTCAAAAGCATATTAAAAAGCAGAGATTCAAAAGCATCTTTGCCAACAAAGGTCCGTCTAGTCAAAGCTATGGTTTTTCCAGTGGTCATGGATGGATGTGAGAGTTGGACTGTGAAGAAAGCTGAGCACCGAAGAATTGATGCTTTTGAACTGTGGTGTTGGAGAAGACTCTTGAGAGTCCCTTGGACTGCAAGGAGATCCAAATAGTCCATTCTGAAGGAGATCAGCCCTGGGACTTCTTTGGAAGCAATGATGCTAAAGCTGAAACTCCGTACTTTGGCCACCTCATGTGAAGAGTTGACTCATTGGAAAAGACTCTGATGCTGGGAGGGATAGGGGCAGGAGGAGAAGGGGACGACAGAGGATGAGATAGCTGGATGGCATCACTGACTCGATGGACGTGAGTCCGGGTGAACTCCGGGAGTTGGTGATGGACAGGGAGGCCTGGCGTGCTGCGATTCATGAGATCGCAAAGAGTTGGACACGACTGAGCGACTGAACTGAACTGAACTGAACTGACTTATGTATCACATTTTCAATAGACCATAATAAAAATATTTAGGAAACTTACTCTTATTTTTACAGGCATGGAGGTTTAAAATAAAGTTATTTATTGAAAGTGTGAGTTACTTAGTCATGTCTCACCCTTTGCACGCCCATGGACTGTGGCCCTCCAGGCTCCTCTGTCCATGGGATTCTCCAGGAAAGAATGCTGGAGTGAGTTGTCACTTACTTCTGCAAGGGATCTTCCTGAACCCGAGATCAAACCCAGGTCTTCTGCATGACAGGCAGATTCTCTACCATCTGAGCCACCAGGGAAGCGTACAGCAATAAATTTTTTTATAGATAATGTTAATTTTCCTTTAATTCACAAATAAATTAGTAAACCTTTATTTATTATGGAAATAAATAGTACAGCGATGGTTGTAATCTGAAGTAACTTCATCTGATGTTTCTCATTACATAATTTACAATTTAATTTGAGGATAAAATGTATATAGATGCACATAGATCTAGTGAATGGAATCAAGCTGAAACTATATTTTGTATGCTAAAATTACTATGATTTTAGTCTTTAGTTTGATTATTTAATTTCAAAATATATTGAGTTGATATTCTGTTTCAATTTAAAATTAATTAGTTCCTGATAAGCAAAATTTAACTACTATTAATTAACAGCTTCTTTTTTTTTAAATAATTTTTTCTTTCTAGTCCCAAATTTCAATAAATAGATTGAACAGAAAATCTCAACCTCACCTTAATGTTCTGAACTTCCTTGATTTATAACAGTGCTATAAATGGTATCAAGCTCATAATTAGCATTTGCCCTCCCAAAGATTAATTTCAAGGCATTTGAAGTTAGAGCGTAGGTCTTTTTTTTGGGAGGGAAAAATGTTGAATGACTGAAAATGTGGAATGGTTAAAAACTGACCCAGTATTTGTGCTGATACTTATCCTTCTATTCATGAACAGGTAAGCAGGGCTACAGAGTATGTATACAGTCTATTCTAGCCATCTTCACAAAGGAATTATTTCCTTAGCAATCAACTTCAATGATGTTTGCCCCAGAACAAGATGCCGAACTTCACTTCTAGATTTGGGGTATATAAAGAGCAAATAGTCTTTTGCTTAAACCTTAACAACAATTTGTTGAGAACGTACTCCTATGACACACAGCATTCTAAGAGGTAAGCAAATAAGCCCTAAAACTACTAGTCATGTTTTCTCTGCTTCAGCTATCATTTCAGTATGTATATGTGAATGGAGTGGGGATGGGACTAGACAGTAAACAAGTACTTGAACAAGTAAATAGGCTAAAATGCTACAATATCTCTTTTTTAAAAATACCTAAGAAGTCATCAAGTAACTGGCTGACAACTTCAGAAAGTGTGATCTGGGAAGTAAACTCTGAAGAGGTTGCCTTAAACATCCCATTGAACCTGAGTCTCCTGCATTGCAGGTAAATTCTTTACCAACTGAGATACCAGGGAATTGCACTAGGGACATTGAGTGGGCAAAAACTAATGGATGTTCCTGTCACCACCTGAACGGAACCCTGGGATTGTTATTTTTTTTTTAATTCACTAAGTGATATCATATGCAACCATTTTGGAAAACTACCTGGAGTTCAAGCTGTTAAAAGATATTTTGCCTTTATAATCTGACATCACCAATCTTTTCAGTCTCACCTTTTAAACACAATAAACTTCCTCCCTCCAATGTATGCACACGGTAGTGATACACAAACAGTGATAAACGTGTGCCATCACTAGGCTGTTACATTGCATTCTGTCGGATTGCCATCCTAGCAAAATCACCTCGTTTTCCCCTGCTGGGTCTACTCTTTCACCCCTTATTACCTCAATGTTCCCCCGGTGAAACCTCATTTTCCCTTCAAATCCCAGTTAATTTTTATCTTCTTTGTGATGTCTAATCAGGTGGCATTTCCATTTTCTTCTTAGTAGTCCCTCTGATATATTTCATCAGTGGAATTTGGTGACTGGTCAATGCACTATCACAAAAACTTTTTAAAGAATAATATAAAAAATTCCATTCTTTTTAATTCATAATTTTGCAGTATCCATTTTCCATTATTTTATCAAAATAAATTTTCTTGATATTTTACTTAAAATTAAGATGATCTATGGTGTTTTCTACCATTGTTGACTCATTGAATATTTTTTTCTAATGTAGTAGTAACTATCTTTGTATTACTGTCTTTAAGATAACAAGTCTGTAATTCACACTTTACTTTGCACTAGACTATTTTTAATAATAGGACTGTTGTGTACAACTCTCCATTGCCTTCTGAAAATCAACCTTTTATATAAATTCCAAAGTTACAAGCTAGGTTTCACTCCAGTCTAGTTAAGCTGTACTGGATAAATTTGTTTATTTTTTTCATTGATAGTACTGCTTTCAAGGTAAAGCCCCTTAGCAAATCCTCTGTAAACTGCTAACCTGGGTTCACCTTAAGCTTTATTTTGTGACCCCATGGAATGTACAGTCCATGGAATTCTCCAGGCCAGAATACTGGAATGAGTAGCTGTTCCCTTCTTCAGGGGATCTTCCCAACCCAAGGGGCAAACCCAGGTCTCCCACTTTGCAGGAGGATTCTTTACTGTCTGAGCCACCAGGGAAGCCCTTGTTTTGCAGACGGAGCCTTTTATTCTTACATCGTTGCACATTTTTCTACTTTTGTATATTATATTTTCCCTTGTGAGTGCTTTCTAAGTTGCTTCAGTCATGTCTGCCTCTTTGTAACCCTGGACCCTAGCCTGCCATACTCCTCTGTTCATGGTATTCTCCAGGCAAGGATACTGGAGTGGGTTGCCATCCCTCCCCTAGGGATGTTCCCAGCCCAGGGATCAGTCCTGCATTTCTTACATCTTTTGCATTGGCAAGCAGGTTCTTTATCATTGGTGCTACCTCTTATTTTCCTCATTTATTGAAATCTTAAAGTGCTTTGGGGAGAATTTCTTTAATTTCACAGTGCCGTATTAGTACTATTTGTATGTTTAAGATAAGATATGAATCATTTAATACAGGTTAGTAAGCTTAAGAAAATGATTGGCTACAAACCCTCTATTCCCCTTTTAATTAACATACTGGTTTTTTGTATATATTTAAAAAATTATTCATTGACTGCATTTATTTGGCTGAATTTTCCTAACAATGTTTGTTGTCTACATTCTCATGATATTAAATATTTAGTTAAAGTGTCACTGTTTTTAGGAAAGTGCAGCTAATATTATAGTATTGCCTACAGTAGTTTCAAAGCAATGTGCACCTAATTCACGTGTGTGTGCACGCATGTGTGTATGCATGTGTTTGTGTGTGTATTAAACATTCCAGGTCCAAAGACATACTTTCCAAAGAGAAACAAAAACATGAATATATCATGCACACACACACACACATATATATATATATTACATATGTACAGGCTGTGCTGGGTCTTCATTGCTGCGCATGGATTTAGTTGTAGCAAGCAGGGGCCATACTCTAGATGTGAGCCACGGGCTTCTCACTGTAGTGGCTTCTTTTGTTGCAAAGCACAGGTTCCAGAGCACGGGTTCAGTAGTTTCAGCACATAGGCGTAGTTGCCTGGTGGCATGTGGGATCTTCCAAGATCAGTAACCAAACCCATCTCTCCTGCACTGGCAGACATATTCTTACCCACTGGACCACCAGGAATGTCTAAAGTATAGGCTTTTTTAATATCATTTGAAACATTGCCTCCCTAATATATTTATTGTTGGTATTTTAACAGGAACAGTTATTTCATTTATGCTGGAAGTTTATAGAATATATCCACGATTCTCTATTTTTATGAAAAACATGTAATGGGAGGGTGTCCTTAATGGTTTTACCCAGAGAAGTAAGAACAGTTTGAATCTGGCAGCACTGTGTGCCAATATAATTTATTTAGGTTGGAAGAAAAGTTATGACCAACCTAGACAACATATTAAAAAGCAGAGACGTTACTCTGCCAACAAAAGTCCATTTAGCCAAGGCTATGGTTTTCCTAGTAGTCATGTATGGATGTGAGAGTTGGATTATAAAGAAGGCTGAATGATGAAGAACTGATGCTTTTGAACTATGGTGTTGGAGAAAACTCTTGAGAGTCCCTTGGACTGCAAGAATATCCAACCAGTCCATCTTAAAGGAGATCACTCCTGGGTGTTCATTGAAAGGACTGATGTTAAAGCTGAAACTCCAATACTTTGGCCACCTGATGTGAAGAACTGACTCATTTGAAAAGAACCTGATGCTGGGAAAGATTGAAGGCAGGAGGAGAAGGGAACGACAGAGGATGAGATGGTTGTATGGCATCACCGACTCAATGGACATGAGTTTGAGTGGACTTCTTTGGGAGTTGGCGGTGGATAGGGAGGCCTGGTGTGCTGCTGTCCATGGGGTCGCAAAGAGTCTGACATGACTGAACTGAACTGATTGCTACCTCTATGGAAACATCATTAATGCCCAATCACAAGAGAGTCTTTTTTCTTTTGTTTTGCTTCTGTAAGCTTTTAATGGAGTCTATTTTCATTTACTATCTCTTTCAGGTGTTTGCATCAAATAATTATTAGTATTTTCTGTCTAGGGAAGCTTATTTCTACATTGGAGACAGAATTAGTCTAAGCTGCCTTTTATTTTTGAAATACTTATTTATATTTTTTTTCTCAAGAAATTCAGCTACTGTAATTTTCAATTAAGTGAGAAGTAAATAAGATTTATGTGGGCTGTCTTTGTACACAAGGCATTGTGACATGCTTAAGGACTATTTATTTAATGATTTATCACCAAACGTCCCCCTCAGTTATGTTTGTATATGTGAGTGTGTTTATTTTTCTTTTGTTTGGGGAGTGGAGTGGAGGAGAAGAGTTGTTTCAGGTCAGCACCGACATACTTTATTTAGTATATGCTTTAGGGGATCATGTATAGATACTGAGCAAACCCTCAGTTGTGACGTTTTCCTGGTAACTCTAACAATGGGAAAATTGTTTTGGGAACACCTATTTTACATTGATTCCCTCCTTAAAAGGAAACAAGGATAATATTCATCTTTTCCCATCCATTATTCAGTCTATCCTACCATGCAGTCATCTATTATCTCTCCAACCAAGAGTCAGGGAATGCACACGTATGAGCTGAAGGAATTGGGAAAGGACATCATTAGCAACACTGTACTCTAGACACACAGAGACACAGCACTTTATAAGGCAGGGCTCCCCAACCTCCGGGGTCTAATATCTGATGATCTGAGGTGGAACTGATATAATAATGATAGAAATAAAAGTCCACATGTTTTTGAATCATCCTGAAAACATTCCCCCATCCCCCAACCCTGGTGTGTGGAAAAGTCATCCTCCACAAACCCATTCCTGTTCCTAAAAAGGTTGGGGAACCGCTGTTATACAGGACAGGATCAGTCCAAATTGTTTGGTGAACTCCATTCATTAAGTTAGATTTCAAGGTTGAGATTCCAACTGTGAAACACGAATTAAGGCTTAGAGCACTGAAGAAATAAGAAATAATCCCAATAGCCTATTTAGTCAGAAAACACAATGGAAATAGTGCTCACCAATAGTCCCTCTGGCATTGTGATCTAACTTTGTTCTGTCTGTAATCTTCTACACAATCCCTGATGCAATGGAGGCTCAGGAACCATTTGTACAAGCATTCAGAATAAAGTGACTTCCTAATCACAAATATTCAGGATGTTTTCGGAACATCTACAAAATTCAGGATACATGCTTTAATTAACTTTTGTTTTTGTTTTTGTAAGTAGCATTTGTTAAAAGATTTCATCATATGTCATATGGAGACTTTAACTTATCACATCAGTTTCTGAAGATTGTCCAATGGTAATGAATTAGTCATTTTTATGAGAGCTACATCAAATCAGTGATTTGGAGTAATAGGATCTTTATTTCATCAATCTCATGAACCATTTAGTCCCCATTTCAAGAGCAGTTTTAAGTCTATTTCTAAATGTGTATTCTATTTTTTATTATGCCAATCAAATATGCTCTCAAAGGAAAGCTGAGTGAATGGCTCAATTATGGCTGTTGATGCCTTTCACCTCTATTTCAGGACCAGTGCTTCTGAATTACTGTGGGCAAAACTTAGATGATCCCCATGGGGAAGAATAACAGATGAGAGGGAAAAAAAAAGAGAGAGAGATTTGAGATTTATAGATTCAGAGTTCAGTATTTTAGCTTGAAATTTTGTTCCCTTGACTGTTGAATCATATTCATTTGTGATTTACCTATAATCTTAGGACATTGCATTTGTCTTATTTATTAATTTAAAAAATTATCTCTGCCCAAAATTCACTTTTTTGCCAAAAGAGCATACAGATATTTGTGGATAATATACATATATAGTTATACATATGTGAAACAGTGAATTCACTCTTTTTTTTTTTGGTAACAAAGAAGTCAGGGCCCTCTTATAAGCACAAGTTAAACATGGATTTTTTTTTAATTGTTTTAAGCTTTTTAGCAAGACCAAAAGTTTCCTTTGATGATAATTTTTTTTTTTTGGCCAGAGTTAGAAAATCAGTGCTGTCTTAGAATATTTGCTTTTATGTTTAATCTTCACTCTGTAATTTTTTCTTCATTCACTACCTATAAAAATCAAATATCCCAAAGAAATGGCTATTAATCATACCTATCATGGATTACAGCTCTGTGAAGCCTCGGAGTAAAAAGGATATAAATGTATGAGCTGCATATTATTTTCCTTAATGACCAGACATGACATAACCATTAGGGCCATTTTATGTTTCTGAGTGTGAATATATCTGAATATACTCATGTGACTATCCTAAACTTGATTATAGTTACTATAATGTGAACTGTATTGTTTTTGCTAGGACTTGGGTTTTTACAATCACCTTTTATGGGGGGCAAATTCGTGATTTCATTCTCTGTGGTAATAGTATTCTAATGCAATCACATGTTAGCCATTGTTTCCTGTTAAATTTCAAAATGACTGATTTTTCATTTTGGATAAGCAGAATTTTTAAAGTGTTTTGTTGTACATAAACGATAAGAGTATCCTAAATAATGACATTTTACTATGTTTTATATTGTACCCCCATCTGATTTTATCTACTTGCATTCTTCTTTACCCAGCTAAGCAGTGCCCTTTATCTCAAAATGTGGATGGAGATTGTGTGGGCTAGAATTATTGATTTTTTAACATATGCTCAAATGATTGAATATGAAATGTGAAAAAATAGAGAAAATTATGTGAATTTCTCTTTTATTCATTTAACACAAATTTCCAAAATATGCCGCATCACTGTACATCTCAGAAATGTATTTTTAGAGAAAGATTAGATTCTACTTCTCCAGGTTATCTAGAATAACATGCTGAAAGCATTAAATGAGAAAGTTAGTTTTATCTGTTAACTTTTAAAAACCTTTGACTGAAAAACAAATTTTAGATTACCTTTTTAAAGGTTTCAGTTTTTAAAATAAAAATTTTATTTCTATACAAGTAAGAAATATTTTTCACTATAACCTGAATATTAAAATGAAGTGAGAGTAAATAAGAAATGAAGTGCATTATTTTTTGCAACTGATACTCAATGCCAAAGACTAATACTTACAGTATGTGGTTTAGAAAGGAAATGGAATTTAATTCAAAATGTCTTAAATAGATGTATGACCACAGAATCAAAAAGGATTCTTAATAAGAGTTTGAAGTAAACCATCTTCTAAAGCTAACATCCGGAAATTTGCTAGCAATTCTTGGACCGAATAAACCTACTGCTGACTTACTTTGACGATTTCCTTATTATAAGTTTTCTTATTATGGCATGAAAGTATGAAGTTAATAACACAAATCTGAATGATAGGACCTTGATGCTAATCCTTACCCTTGCACTTAATAATAATCTGGTCTTCAGCAAGCTGCTTAAGAGTTCTGTGCTAAGTGTCTCTGTGGATAAATAAAATGGATATACTTATACTTTCAAGTTCATAAGGTTTCTATTCATTGTTGGTGTTGTTCAGTTGCTCAGTCAAATCTTTGCAACCCCTTGGACTGCAGCATGCCACGTTTCCCTGTCCAACATTTCCTGGAGTTTGTTCAAACTCATGTCCATTTAGTCGATGATGCCATCCCACCATCTCATCCTCTGTCGTCCCCTTCTCCTCCTGCCTTTTGTCTTTCTCAGCATCAGGGTCTTTTCCAATGAGTCTGCTTTTTGCATCAAGTGGCCAAAAGATTGGAGCTTCAGCTTCAGCATTAGTTCTTCCAATGAAGATTCACAATTGGGATTGACTGGCTTGATCTTCTTGTTGTCCAAGGGACTCTCAAGTATCTTTCCTAGCACCACAGTTCAAAGGCACCAGTTCTTTGGCCCTCAGACTTCTTTATCATCCAGCTCTCACATCCATACATGGCTACTGGAAAAACCATAACTTTGATTATACAGACCATCATAGGCAAAGTAATGTGACTGCTTTTTAATATTCTGTCTAGGTTTGTCATTGCTTTTCTTCCAAGGAGCAAGCATCTTTTAATTCCATGGCTTCAGTCAGTGTCCACAGTGATTTGGAGCCCAAGAAAATAAAGTCTGCCACCATTTCCATTGTTTTCCCATCTGTTTCCCATGAAGTGATGGGACCAGATGCCATGATCTCCATCTTTTGAATGTTGAGTTTTAACTCAACTTTTTCACTCTCCTCTTTCACCTTCATCAAGAAGCTCTTTAATTTCTCTTTGCTTTCTGCCATAAGGGTGGTGTCATCTGCACACATGAAATTATTGATATTTCTACTGGCAATCTTGATTCCAGCTTATGCTTTATCCAGCCCAGCATTTCATATGATGTACTGTGCATAAGAGTTAAATAAGCAAGGTGGCAGTATACAGCCTTGACATACTCCTTTCCCAATTTAGAACCAGTCCATTGTTCCATGTCCAATTCTAACTCTTGCTTCTTGAGTGTGTACAGATTTCTCAGGAGGCAGGTAAGGAGTTCTGGTATCCTCATCTCTTGGAGAATTTTCCACAATTTGTTGTGATCCACGCAGTCACTGGCTTTACATAGTCAATGAAGCAGAAGTAGATTTGTCTTTTTTAATTCTCTTGCTTTCTCTGTGATCCAGTGGATGCTGGCAATTTGATCTATGGTTTCCCTGCCTTTTCTAAATCCAGCTTGGACATCTGGAAGTTCTCGGTTCACATACTGCTGAAGTCTCCTTGAAGGATTTTGAGCATTACTTTGCTAGCATGTGAAATAAGTGCGGTTGTGCCATAGATTGAACATTTTTTGGCATTACCCTTCTTTAAGATTGGAATGAAACTGACCTTTCCATATCTGTGGTCATTGCTGAATTTTCCAAATTTGCTGGCATATTGAGTGCAGCACCTTCACAGTGTCATCTTTGAGGATTTGAAATATCCGAAAAATAGGGTATTTCAGCTGGAACTACACAATCTCCCCTAGCTTTGTTCTCAGTGATGTTTGCTAAGGCCCACTTGATTTCACACCTCAGGATGTCTGTCTCTAGTTGAGTGATCACACCACCATGGTTATCTGGGTCATTAAGATCTTTTTTGTATAGTGCTTCTGTGTATTGTTGCCCCCTCTTCCTAATATCTTCTGCTTCTTTTGGGTCCATACCATTTCTATCCCTATTGTACCTGTCTTTGCATGAAATGTTCCCTTGGTATCTCTAATTTTATTGGAGATATCTCTAGTCTTTTGTGTTCTGTTTGTTAGTATTTTAAAAACATATCCAATTTTTTGTACAGTAATTAGCATAAAGTAAAACTCTCTATAAGCAATATTATGTAATTACTAAGCAAATATTAAAATACTTTTAAGGGCTTCCCTGGTAGCTCGGTGATGTTCCAGTTCAGAAGACATGGGTTTGATCCCTGAATTGGGAAGATTCCCTGGAGAAGGAAATGGCAACCCACTCCAGTATTCTTGCCTGGAGAATCCCATGGACAGAAGAGCCTGGTGGGCTGCAGTTCATGGGTTCTTAAAGAGTTCAACGTGACTCAGCAACTATACAAGAGCAACAAAAATACTTCTAAAATATTTTTTTATCAATGCAAAAATATATATATGCATTGACATAAACCCCCCCAAAAAACAACAATGTGACAACGTGAGAGAAGAAGGAAGGAAGGAACAATGATGGATGGACAGATGAAAGGGGAGTGGGAAAGAAGAATGGAGAAGAGGACAGGAGGGAGAGAATGTACCTCAGGAAAAGGATTTTCCTGAGGTACAGATGCCAGGACAATTTCTTATAAAACACATTGGAAAAGGGCATGTTATTTTTTGTATTACTAAATTTCTTATAGTCAGTTTTGCCTCTGATAATGGAATGGGAAAATCCAAGTAGTAACTTTTCAATAGTGTTCCCAGATTTTAACAATGTTGAGATTCCTGTATTCAATTCTATATTCTCCTAAAATATATATAACCTCACAGATTACCTTATAGGTGTTCTTGAGTTTAGCTTATTGCAGTAAATAGAAAATTATCTGTACATGTGTTTTCAAGATCTTTGGATGATAAGAATACATACGCAATGTTTTACAGGGGATAACAATTAAATCAAAATATTTGATACAAAATTTTAAAGTATGTGTAAATTGAGCCTAGATTCTAAGTTTAACTCAAATAAAATGAAAAATCCATTTTCTTTAGTTACATTTTGTTCATGATTCTTTGAAAAAGCTATTGATACCTGAATATCTTTTAGGGCAAAAGATATATTTAATAGAAACCATAGCTTTGTTAACAAGTTTTCTGGTTATCTTTTTTATAACCACAGTTAAGGGGCATAGAGTTCGATTTTATGATATATCATAACAGTATTATATAAATATTATAAAATAAAATACATACCCCAAAGTTAGATTTCATAACACCATCTTCAAACAAAAATGCATTACAACCTATAAGAACTAAATTGTTACACAAATGGGATAATTTTTAACTAAATTCACCTCTGGTTAGTTTCAAATAATCTTAATAAATGTTTATTGTTAAAAATGAAAATAGTCTTTCTCATGTATTATGAAAATATTTAATGTAAATCTATCCTTACACAACTGTCAGGAAGATTTTTCCCCCTGAAAACTGAACAATTTATAGTCCCAAAAGGATGTGTCTTTAAAAGATTAATCTATTTTGTGTCCTTTAGTTGGCTAATAGCTTCCATTTATTAAATATTCCCTGATGAGAAATTACTGCATTTACCATCCAATCTCCTATTTTAAAAACCCTACTTCACAGGTATTAGGAAAGATCTAAGTGAAAAATAAGCCAAGTGAATGGCTGTTCAATTAGAGTTTAAAACCTTTTTAAGTGTCATCTCAAAAAGTCAGATTGTATACTTCATAGAACTTAGAGGAGGTCATGTGCTAAAGAATTACTCATAATGATTTAATTCATTCATTTTATAGATTATAGCTTCCGCTCTTCTATTGATGCAAAATGAGTTTATGTGTTTAACTCCCATTAATACTAATGGTAATTTTGTGCATAAAACAGAAATACATTTGAAAGAAATTGTCTCTTTTCCTATTAGCTACATGCCCCATTTCTGTGTAAAAATGTGAATTAGGCAAAAATTTAGAAATTCTATAACAAAGATATTTAAACTATTGACAGTTTTACTTTAGAAGAATCTCTTTTTCATTTCAAATCCTCTTAGAATTACAGCCTAAAAATTACTGAGTTTTTTCATTTTTCTGAATATAGTTATTTGAGATTAATTTTATATATTTATTGTATCATTACAGGTTATGAAATTGGTAAGTATTGTGTTACAGATCATTGAAAGCACAAAACTACCACTTTCCATAGATTAAGCATTTAAAATATCTTTTATTTTCTTTGATTTTAGGCTATATTTGACTCTATCTAACTTAATTTCAATATTAGTGTAGAGAATATTTAATTCCAGTATTAGTGTAGAGAATATTTAAGGCACTGGTGGCAATTTGTCAAGATAATTTCTCTGGCTTATTGATTGCAAAAGCATAATATGTGGATATTTTTCAGTTACTTAGCTTCTTATATTGAGGTCTAGTTGACATACAACATTGTATCAGTTTCAGGTGTACAACATAATGATTTGGCATCTGTATATATTGTGAAAAGATCACTACATTGTTTAGTTAACATCTGTCACCATATACAGTTACATAATTATTATTTTTTGTTATGAAAACTTTTAAGATCTACTTTGTTGTAAACTTTCATATATTCAGTACGGTATTATTAACTGTAATGTCATGCTGTACATTACATTCTTGTGACTTCCTTTATAGCTGTAAGTTCATATTTTTTGGCTTCATTCCCCCATTTTCATCCACTCCACAATCCTTACATTTGGTAATCACCAATCTATTCTTTGTATCTAATTTATGACTTCTTTTAATAAGTTTCCACATGTGAGATCATATGATATTTGTTTTTTTCTGATTTATTTCATTTAGTGTAATGCCCTCATGATCTATCCATCTGGTCACAAGTGGCAAGCTACCACTGTTCTTTATGTATACATATACCATAGCGTATACATACACAATATTTTCTGTATCCATTCTTCTGTTGTAGTACAGTTAGGTTGTTTCCATATTTGGCTATTGCAAATAATGCTACAACAATTTGGAGTTCATGTTTCATTTCAAATTAGTGTTTTGGTTTTCTTCCAATGAATATTCAGAAGTGAAATTGATACATAATATGGCAGTCATATGGACATTTTTGATGAGCTACTTGATGTATCAGTTGGGAATTAGCATAAAACTTAGAAGGTACTCTGACTTTTGTTTCTGAAGAAAATGCACACAACTTGCTAGGGTTGTCAGGATCTAAGATAAGTTTGAATGAGATAATTTACAATGTTTATGTGGACTATCCCCTTTCATGATTAGATAAATTTTTGAAAAGTGGTAGTAAGTAATATAATTGAGAAAATGATAAATCACTTGTCTAATTAACCCAATTGTGCTTTATTTGTGATGCAATATGTACAAAGTATGGATCTAGCTATTAATTTATATGAGATATGTAAATGATAGCTATAATTAAGTGAAGAAAACGTAGAACTAAAAATATAGATCTTATTTCTCTCTTGCTGGAGCCCTTCTAAGGAATCTCCATTTCACCTAGAGCAAAAGCTAGTCTCTTATGTCCTATTGTGCTCTCAATTTAAATAAAAAAATATAATTCAATAGAATATAAGAAATATAAGTGATTATGAATTTTCTAGTAATTGAATTAATAAAGATAAAGATTTAAATTATGCTTATCTCAAATAGATGGGGAAACAGTGGCTGACTATTTTGGGGGGCTCCAAAATCACTGCAGATGGTGACTTCAGCCATGAAATTAAAAGATACTTGCTCCTTGGAAGGAAAGTTATTACCAACCTAGACAGCATATTAAAAAGCAAAGGCATTACTTTGCCAGCAAATATCCTTCCAGTCAAGGCTGTGGTTTTTCCAGTAGTCATTTATGGATATGAGGGTTGGACTATAAAGAAAGCTGAGCACCGAAGAATTGATGCTTTAGAACTGTGGTGTTGGAGAAGACTCTTGAGAATCCCTTGGACTGCAAGGAGATCTAACCAGTCCATTCTAAAGGAGATCAGTCCTG